>JAGFNX010000184.1:0-58607 GCA_017657125.1 Scopulariopsis brevicaulis
TTCACCMAWRAAAATTCAAAAAWACTGGYCCCCCCCCCCCCCCCCCCCACCCCACCCCCAAACTCAGGGGACGGTTGGAGCAGGATGATTGGAATCCTGCCGTGAGGAAAGTACGACGTACCAACTGGCCGCACCCCTCCAGCCGTGCCCCTGACCAATTATTTTGCACGCGAAAGCGTGGGTGAGTGAGAGGTTTCCGTGTTCAATGGGGGCCTTGCCAACAGAGAACAGAAAATCAGGATCAGAAGCAAGAATCGAGAATCGAGAATCGAGAATCGAATTTCCGGCCAGTCGCCCAGGCCGGAATGCGAAGGTTGAGTGTCCGTGTCCCTGGAGCGCCTGACGCGTTGACAGCCTCAGGCTTAAAGGGGCTTTCATCGTAGCTACCCCAACTGTGGCCGCCTCTTCTCAGTATTGTGCTCAGCTTTCAGAGGGTGATAGCGCTTGGTCTCCGGCACAGCACAGCGTCCATGACTCTGACCACCCGTGGCCCCGCCGATACGCGACCGACTAAAGCAGGACTACAAACACAACGAGCCGAGGCGGGAAAAGTGTTGGTCGAGGAAGGGGTTGTCCTAATCCTCTGCCCCTTCACCTCCCTCACCTTCTCGTCGAAGCTGCTCCTTCCGCTCCGGGCAGACAGCAATCGTGGAGACAGCTGTACCTGCACTTCTCGGACTCGAGCGAGACCCTATGCTCTTCAACGAGCCGCTTGAAACTTCTTTTCATAGGGGAACCCCGTACCGTAATTCTCTTCCACCAGGCTTTGATGAGTTGGTGGGAGCCTAAAGCAGCCCAGACCTGTACCTATTGGACTAAGTGGTTTTCCCGCCAGTTTGGTCAATAATAAGCACCATTTTTCCCCTGTAGGGTAAGGGTTAAATGTTATTCGCGCCAACCGTTATCTTGCTGACTGCTGCTTTAGCCTAATCGGGCTAGTTCTTTACACTGCATGCCTCTTGCATCTTATATGAACGAGGTGCGGAATTTCCGGTTTTGGCTTATACAGGTAGTTGGTAGTATCCTATATCGGCTTTCTGAACGGCGAACCGATTCTCTTGATTAGTGGTTATAGGCTGCCCTTCCATAAGTAGCCGAGCCCTGCCCTTAATCGCCAGCACTGGCCATTCATTATTTCATTTGCGATCTTGCACTGACATATTTTATTAGTGCGAGATCGGCTGCAGCTTCGATTGAGAATCCTTCTCCTGCACAGAAGTCTGATTCCACACACCACCCGCTCATTTTCTATCATGGCCTCCGCAAACAAGAAACTGATGGTTATCGGGTCCGGCCCAGGCATCGGTCGGTCTGTTACAACACTCTTTAGCTCTAAGCGCTACAACAATGTCGCCCTCATCGCAAGGCGGGAGGAACAGCTGAAGCTTGAGAAGGCGGCAGCAGAGGCGGCCCTTGGCGACAAGTTCAAGGTGATGACCTTTGCCCTCGATGTGACTGATACCGATGCCTTGGTGTGAGGGTTTTGGATGAGGCGTGAGCCCAACTAGGGAAGGCTGAGTACATATTCTACAATGCGGCCCGCGTTCTCCTTTTCCACCTGCCAGATCACGACGTCAAAGCTATCAAATACGACTTCAACGCAAGACAATTGTCCATCTTCAATATTTTACAACAGCAACTGAGCTCCATACTTAACCTGTCCTTGTATTAGATCAATGTTTCGGGCCTCTACGTCGTTGCCCAAAAGAATATGCCGGAACTGATTGAAATGGCTAGGGCGGATATGTCCTCCACGCCGTCACTCATCGTTGCCAGCTCCATGCTGCCGCAATAGCCCATACCTCAAGTCTTTGCCCTGTCCTTTGTCAAAGCCGCTCAGCGAAACCTGGTGCAAAGTCTTGAGATGACATATGCCTCCCAGGGGGTCCAGATTGAACTCATCGATATGGGAGGGCCTGTTTCGCCAGATTATGAGGTTTCGAATCCACATAACATTGCTGTTAAGGCGTGGGAGTGGTACTCTGGGTTAAAGGAGAGGCCCTCCTTTGAGGTTAAGTTATAAGACGTATAGCTAGTTATATATACGTTGGAATGGGTCTGTAAGTCTGACATAGATGTGCGATATACAGGTGTGAATTTCAAGATGAATCAGGGGGATTGAAGATCTTATGCCGCCTCCAGATTGTAAACAGCAACCTCCGACATCGGTTCTCACCTGTTTCCTTGTGTATTTAGATACTAGGTCTAGCACCCACACACATCTAGTTAGGAATAGAGATCAAGACGGTTCCGACTATTCCAACAGTTATAAGTCCAGTTTCGCTCTAACTTAGCTATCATTATCCTCAGTTATTCCTCCCTACGTAGTGTATATAGGAAGGCATTATATATATACCTCTTTCTAGCCCACTATGACTAGCAAAACCGAAATCACGACGAAGCTCCAGAGTGCCGTGGATTGGCCGAGGTAGCTCGATCAGACATAGGCGCCGTGAGGCTGCTAGCGCTCGAGGCCTAATATGCACAGTCTAATGTTATATTAAGTCTGGGCTGACGCCGTCTTAACCGATGCGGTAATTAGTATTGTTCTGAAAATAATGCATTTGACCGCCCTAATCTGCTGCGTCCTTTTGCTTATCGAGTATTATTGGCTTAGAATACGCATTTCCTTTCTGACATTGCTGACATTGCTGACATTGCTGACATTACAGTGTTCACTAATCACACTCACAGACACCTTAAATAATATCCTTGTTGCCCCCGACCAGGAGTCTTCACACTCTATTTTGCGCAGCCAATATACAATTCAACGGCAGCTGTACAACATGATCACTACCGAGGACCCGCCTGTGAAGACCCGCGAGGTCTATAACCACCACCAAGATTCGACGATCTGGAACAGCTTTCCTTTCCGCGATGATGATATCGTCATCACGACGTATGCCAAGTCTGGCACGACTTGGATGCAGCAAATCATAGCACAACTGACACACTCTGGAGATCCTGCCGTCTCAGCAGGCGCCCTATCACCGTGGGTCGAACTACGTATTATCCCTCGGGATGACCTTTTCAAAATGTTGGAGGCGCAAACCAACCGGCGCTTTTTGAAGACGCATCTCCCAGCGGACGCCATGGTATGGAATCCCAAGGTGAAATACATCTTCTTGGGGCGCGACGGCCGTGATATGATCTGGAGCTTTTATCATCACATTTCCATTGCCACGCCGCTTTTTTGGAACCTCATTAACGAGACGCCCGGACGAGTTGGTCCGCCGCTGGCTCATCCTCCAGAGAGCCCGCGCGATCTTTTCTTGGACCTGCTGGAGGATGACACGCGGCCATCATTGCCCTGGCCATTCTGGAGCCACATTTCCAGCTGGTGGGCCGTCAGGGATGAGCCAAACGTGCTCTTTGTGCACTTCGCCGATCTGAAAAAGGATCTAGACAGCGAAATGCGGCGGATTGCGAAGTTTTTAAACATCCCCAGTTTATCAGATGAGAAGTGGCAGGCGGCCGTCGAGCACAGCACATTCGATTGGATGAAGGAACACTCCGAACTTCAAGTCCCTCCTCTTATGGAGCAAGCCTTCATGGGTGGTTCTAGGGAATTCATCAACAAGGGTACAAACGGCCGGTGGAAGGACGTCTTGTCGGAAGAAGATACGAGGCGATATATGGAGAAAGCGAGGGAAGAGCTCGGGGACAGCTGCGCTGAGTGGCTCGAAAAAGGGCGTCTAGCCTAAGTAGAGCCAGAATGAGGTTAGTGGCCAAGATAGGGTATCCTTACGTTGTGAAATATAAATTGCTTTCTGTAATCGTTAGTGTTATGTAAGACTTCTGGCTAACAGTAATACTCGATACTGAGTAATAAGAGTGTTCTCCGATCTAGAGTCGACGACGTGTGCGCAGTGACCTAACAGGCTGTTCTCCCTTATAAATGCAAAACGCTTCTTAGATTCTTGAGAACTCTTTGACGAGTTAGTTGGTATACATATCGGCGAGTGGATAAAGTCCCATGGCAATCGGGACCTCATGTTTATCGCCACCAAGTTCACGACCGGATACCGCAACTAAGAGTTCGGGCCGGGAAAGACAGTCAATTACTGCGGTAAAGACAAGAAGTCAATGTTCCTCTCAATCTGAGATTCCTTGAAGAAGCTGGGCATCAACTATATCGACCTCCTTGACGTCTACCAGTGGGACTAGACTACTTCGATAGAGGAGCTCCTGGACTCCCTGCACATCCTCGTAGAAAAGGGTTAAGTACTCTACCCCGGGGTGTCCGGAACACCGGTGTTGGTCGTCTCCGCCGCCAACACGTACGCGTGGGAGCGCGGAAAGACTCAGTTCTCGGTGTACCAGGACGGTGGAACGTCATGCAGCGCTACTTAGAGTGCGACGTCATCCCTATGGCTCGCCAATTCGGCATAGGGATGTATCCCTGGAACGTGCTCAGCGGCGGCAAGTTCCAGACCAGGGAGCCGATGGAGGCCAGGAAGAAGGCGGACGAGGGCGTGTTTGGCGGAGACCAGTCGGAGTACCAGCGGAGGGTTAGCGAGGCGCTGGAGCATGTTGCTAAGGAGCACAGCAAGGCTTCTACCGGCGGAGGGCTCTGTCCGAAGTTCTCGTGGACGGGTGGTTGGGGCCTAGGTCACTGAGCCTCAGTTGCAAGCACTTGTCCGTCAGGACATTAGCGTCGTCGCTTTGCCCTCGGCTATTCCAGGCAATGGCGAGGCTATGCGCTACCTGGACGGAGGCGGCATGCGTCTCCGCTAGAACCTGATGGAGGAAATAAACTCGGCCAAACATCATGGCGCCGTATTTCAGGGGAATGTATAACCGGATGTTGTATTTAAATCGTCGTGTTTTACTAGGTTAAGCGACGAATCATCATGAAACACTCCCTTGGCTGAGCCCTTTCTTAAACTAAACCAACGAAGTTATCTACCCAACGTTAAAGTATCCCAGCTAAGAATATCTAGAAACTAGGCGATCTGAACGCTGGCTGATAGCCATTCGCCTACCATAAATAGGCCGCTAGGGACCTATAGACTAACGCTCAATGTAGGCCGGCGCTTACTTTTTGCATTGAGGTCTACCCACGTAGACAGTCGCTCATCATTGTAATCTCCTCCTTTCTACAGCGGATAAAAGTACAAAGTGATGTTATCTCCGCGCCATCGACGCAACAACAGTCGCACCGCCCTCGCTCTCGTCGATGAACCCAAACTTCTCGTAGAGCGGAGCTCCCGACTTGGTGCCATCCACATAGGCCGCAACGCCGTCCTTGTCCGCAAAGTCACATCCCCACTTGATGAGCATGGAGCCGGCACCTCGCCGCTGATAGTCAGGGTGCGTCGCTAACGTATCGAGGTCTAATGGATGTCAGCTTGAATGCGAATCTGCGGGGATGCCGGCGATATCTCACAGTAGTGCTTCAGGTCACCCATGACACGCTTCCTCTCAGCATCCTCCCTCGCAAAGAAAGCATCGTTCTCTTCTGCCGGCATATCCTCATGCCAAGGCGGATACCGGCTCCCCCGATCCTCCAGCATCGCCAGATCCCACTTCGCATACGCCACCACGCGCGCGCGGCCCTGGTCGTCCACAGACCCCGGATCGACGACCTTTATGTAGCGCTGGAAGGGCTTACTGAGCATGTCGCCGCGGTTGGCGTCGCTCCACCACTTACGCATGCCGGGTGTGTCGGGCCACATCCGGCTGATGTCGGGGTCCTTGAAGGCCGCGAACCAGAGGTCTGCCATGGCGGGGGTGTCGTCTGGAGTCGCCATCTCCAGTCTTAAAATATTTGAAACCGTCATTTTGGGAAGCAGGATTCTAGTCGTGGGCCAGAAGAAATCGCGCTTTGGTAGAAGGTAGAGTTGGTTTACACGGGAGCAGACTGGCGATCCTGCGTTCAGAAAGTCCCGACGTATAAAAAGTTGCGCACCGTGGCAGACTCGTAAACAGGCCTATGAGAGCACAACACATATAAATTTGGTACCGTCCGCTACAAGACCGTCTCGGACTTTTGGACGCGGGTAAGACGGGAATCGGGCTTCGCGGCTCTGTGGAGTGGGCCGCACGTGATCCGTTTACGGGGCACGATACTTGGTCAAAAGACCCACGGAACACAAATGCTCTCAGCTGTCAGCATTGTTTTACGGCCGGCGGCTCACTGGGCGTGTTCGGAAGGTCCGCCGCTACTTTCGTCGCCGAGCTCGCCTAGATATGGGCTCTGGAATTACTGCTGCCAAGTCCACGACTGGGTATCGGGGAGGAAAGAGGCTGCGACAGCGGCGTGTTGCCACTCAAACCTGGGGCGAGTCGAGTTAGCCAGGGGCCGAGTTGAATCCTAAGCGCGTACAGAGTCAGGACCGAACGAGACAAGCGATGTGAGCACCCGGATACTGCGACCCGAAGTCGGACCACTAATTTTTCGGGGCAGTGAGCGCGCTTATCCCCGGAGGCCACGGGAAACCCAAAGCCTTGAACGGACGGGGGAAACCCCTCGCCGGAGACGGCCGAGATAGTGCGCTTGGGACGCATATTGCTGAGGTACCTGATGGTAACGGACGAGCATGAGAATGATGGGTCAAGGTTTGAGAACGGGTGGCGCTTTTAAAAGAGAATGGATGAAATGGAAAATAGCATTCTTCTACATTAAATGAACGGACTAGAGGAGACGTAATATTTGCATCTAGTGGGAGGGTTGGTGTTCGCTGAGCACCTGGCGTGGTTTACCAGCACAAATCTGGCCCTATCTCCTAGCTTCTCTGGGTCTCAAATTCAGTGGCGGTGGCCTCCTCACTGCGCTTCGCAGAATCAGTACCCGCTTCCTGACCTCCTTTCCTCACGTCCTCTTCAACGTGACGCGGCACAATCACCGAGTCCTCCAGGAAGTAGTTCGTGTTGGTGACGTAGACGACCGTGACGAAGTAGAGGAAGCAGATGCCCACAAAGTAGCAGGAGAACTGGAAAGACAGTTGTGCGATGTAGCTGCCCCCGTTTCCGTCGATGATAAACGAAAACATCATTCCGATGGCCGTGGTGCCTCTGAAAACTCCAGCATATCTAGCAAGCCTATACAAAGGGGTTAGGGCGATAAGACGCCTTTAAGTGCGGATGTGTACTCACTTGGTTGGGTCGTTCGTCAGCGCACAAATGACATATTGCGTAGCAATTTGGTAGATACTATGTGTCTTGTAAGCCTGGTACATCACTTGAGAGAAAGAGCGATCCATACCTGAATACCGACCCGTATATCGTGTAGATGACAAAGGCCCCCGCAAACTCGGGGTCTGACCAGTCAATCGACGGTCCCGTTACATCCCGGTCAATCTTGCGCTTCGCGAGCCAGCCCGCCTCCGCAGAGCAAATGCCAAGAGTCACGGCGCTCATGGCTGTGATACCGATCAGAGCCCTGGTTCGCCGCAGTCCAAACCGTGGGTTATCGAGGATGTACGTTATGCCGAGGGAAGCTGGGATTTGAATGAAATTAAACGCGACATTGTTAAGCGAGCGCGTCCTCAGGTTGAAGTAATACCCATTAAGCGAGCTCTGAAGCGCCAGCGCCATCTCCGCTGCGAAAATGGCTGGGAGGATGAGCATGAAGCGGTGGTCCTTGACCATCTCCAAGACGCCGAGGAGCTCACTCTTGATAGTTGGTGTCTGGATGACGGCGATATTCCTGCCGTCACTCCTAACCACCTTAGCCGGACGAACAAGGAGAAGGAGAGCCATTATCATGGCGAAGACTTGGATGACGATGAAGACGATGTAAAGCGCCGTGGGGGCACCCTCTCGCTCACCGCCGCTCATGTTAATCCCCAGCGCGACGAGCGCGGCGATGGTGGAGCCGCTTTCGCAGAAGATCCACTGGATAGATACGTAGAGGGCCTTTTCCTTTTCCTCGGCGTAGGAATAGGCGATGGCGTTTGCAGAGGCCCATAGGAGCGCGGCAGATATGCCTTCCATGCCGCCTCCGAGATAGGCGAACCAGGAGTTGCCGCTTCGGTCAAAGTACCAAAGTCCAGCTGTATCAGTGTTAGTGAGGTGACTGAAAAAGAAGGGATTGGGGTGCAGTACCCGTGTAAAGGCTGTACCCGACCGAGCCGAGGAACATGGTGTAATTTGGACCGATCAAATTCATCACCGTACCACCGAACCAGCCGGTGATGAAGAAGACTCCGTATAGAATGGCATTGACATTCGCGGCAACTTCCTGGGACTCGGGCTTTCCACCGCCAGCACCGAGGCCTGTGAGCGCATGGTATATTCCCGGTAAGCAAAATAGTAAGGAGCTTGAGCCATACGGTTAGTAAGTCTCACTTGACCATGGCTGGGTCCGGGGTATGCCCTCACCCAGCGAGCAGGTTCTGGATATATGGGTGGTTCAGTCGCAGATCCTCCTTTCGTAGACCCATGATCACAAAGAGATTGGCAATTGTTGAATTAAACGACTGCAGCTGGCCGACAAGAACAAGAGAACCTTCAAATATACGACGTCAGGTACCGGCACTACGTACTGAGGGAGGCGGAACTCGTCGTATTATACGTTTCAATCGGATTCGCCAAGCCGGCGCCCTCCTCAGGGCTCGTCGCGATTCCCCGGCTCTGACTGCTACGCAAGGCGACATCGATTTGCCCGCCTCCTCAAATGCCCAGGGACAAAGCCCGATGACGGATGTCCAAGGTGACTCTAACTGCATTAATACAGTATAATACAAGTACCAGGTACGCAACGCAGAGTCGAAAGCAACAATGATGTGCAGTAGGAGGACTGTTGTTCTCGATGCCTTGCGGCGGCATTTTCTCCTCCGGGCTGGCCAATATCAAGATCGTGACTTGGAGGGCGCATGAAGTCCGAGTCACGCGAGACCTTCCTCTTCGACTACTACCAGGTCGTGCACGCGGGAACCAAGGGCATTTGCAGACGCTAGATGACGATACGCTCCACGGGCGAGGTTGGATAGGGAAAATGATCGCCGGCAAGAAGGTGGGGTCGACGGCACTGTATCTTAGCGCTCCTTCCTCCTTATCTATCCCGGATTTTGACGGAAGTCCGGGGAAAAGGTGGATCCTGGTGCCACTGCCGGATGTAACAGTCTCGGGCTATCGGCACCACGACGGCACTATATCAGGAGGTATCAGTGGACGCGAAGCGAGTCAATGTTTACGGCAGAGTGTTGTGTAATGAATCCTGAGCAAAGATACGCTGCATTCGAAGGCCGAACCCCGCAAACGGATGGCCTAAATCGCATATAAGAGCGGATGAGATGAAGAGCGCTGGCTCGAAACTGTGAACGTCGTGAGCAAGCCGAGACTTACTCTTCATCTTTTCAGCTATTGCGATTTAAACTCCGCAAATATGACCGTAGCAGTCAGGCTTCCCCATTCTTCTCTCCTTCGCCGGCTTTCGCGCCCCCGCGCCCTGACCAGTCTCCTGCCGCGACCGGCCCATGTGCGAGCACTATCCCTGTCGCCAAGGCTGAAAGCACCGCCATCCTTCGCCGTCAATCAAGCGCGCCTTTGGGACAGCGTCCACCACACCGCCCAATGGGGCGACTCAAAGGACGGCGGCGTCCGCAGACTCGCACTGACAGACGAGGATAAGGCGGTGCGAGAATGGTTCGTCGACGAGGCGCAAAAGTACGGGGCAACAGTCAAGGTAGACGAGATGGGCAACATCTTCGCGGTACGACCCGGGCAGAATAATGACCTGCCACCCATCGGTATCGGATCCCATCTCGACACCCAGCCCGCTGGTGGCCGATATGACGGAATCTTGGGTGTCCAAGCCGGCCTCGAGATCCTGAAGATTCTGGAGGAGAACAATTATTCTACGCACGCGCCTATCGCGGTCATCAGTATGTAACCCCTTACCATGAAGCTAACGGAAAAATCATGCTCACAAGTGTTAGACTGGACCAACGAAGAGGGCGCCCGATTCAAGACAGGCATGATCTCATCGGCAGTATGGGCCGGACAAGCGAACCTGAAAGACGCATACGCCCTAGTTGACCCCGACGGCAAGACCCTGGAAAGCGAACTCGAGAGGATCCACTTTAAGGGCCCGGTTAAGGCGAGCTACAAGGCGAACCCCCTGTCCGCCCACTTTGAGTACCACATCGAGCAGGGTCCTGTGCTCGAAGACTCGAACCGATCCGTCGGTGTTGTGACGGGAGTCCAGGGCATGCTCTGGCTGATGATCAAGGTAAACGGGCGCTCCCAGCACTGCGGTACAACGCCCATCGACCGCCGCCGCGACCCGTTGTTAGCCTCGTGCCGCATGGTTTCCCGCGTCAATGATACAGCCTGGGAAAACAAAGGCCTCACTACCGTCGGGATGTTCAAGTCGGAACCCCAGAGCCCCGGCACAATTCCCGAGCAGGTAAAGTTCAGTGTCGACATTTGTCACATAAACAACGACACTATGGATGGCATGGCCAAAATTGTGCGGTCATTCTGTAGCGACATTGCGGAGAAGCATGGGTGTACGGTGGAGATTGAGCAAACGTGGAGGAGCCCTGCTGTGCATTTCCACGAGGACTGCATGAACGCTGTTCGTGCGTCTGCTTACGAGCTGGTCGGGGAAGATCAGTGTGTCGAGTTGCCGGCTGGGGCTGGCCATGATAGCGTCAACACGAGTTATCGCTGCCCGACGGGGATGATATTCATACCAAGCAAGGATGGCATCTCGCATCATCCGTCGGAGTACAGTACCCCAGAGCACTGGTAAGTCTCGCACCCCTTCCAGTGTAAGTGCCAAGATCTCTAACCATCTATTAGCGCGCTTGGAACGCAGGTTCTTCTGAATTCGGTCCTCCGGTTCGACGAGAAGCTGAAGGAAAGGCCCAGTGGTTGAATTAATTACCTAAAACTTCTTGCGCTTCTCCAACACTGCAAAGTAATTCAACGATACTCAAGCTCACAAATATCCTAACGCCCAAGTGATGTCATGCGGTGTGCAGCTCTTATCCTTCCATCAGGTAACTACGCTTGTTGGCAGTGCATTAGCTTGCGTGTATTTCATATATAGCTCACTACTCAAGAATGTGCCATTATTAGCTCCAGCTGCCGGAGATAATATTTCGTCCTTCGTAAAGGCTATGCTATGTAGGTCCTATCTATTAACTATGACTGTTTATCCTTATTGTATATCGGGACGTGGCTGGTAAAAGTCGTCAAAAGCGGAGCCTGACGTGATGTGGGTCTCTGGTATTGGATAATTGCCTCTGGTTTCATGTGTATCAAAGGTCCAGCTAGGTTCTGTAGCTTCGTATGGTAGTAAAGGCATATCTGTCTCCAGTAGGCTATGGGTTTCAAATGTCGTATTGGATTCGATCAAGTCGGCCAACTGATTGCCACTTTCATTGTACTGGTACATGTTGTGTAGGTCAGAATGAGCTGTTGAAAGGAAAGAAGGACTAAGGGGATAATGTCCCTCGATGGAGAACGGCAAAGGTTGGATGAGGCCGTCTCGCCCAGGATCACTTCCCAATTGCTGTGGAAGCAGCATGCTCATTGAGTCTGCGACCGTGGAGGGCTCATGGAGTGGCGTCATAGCCCGAGGCGTGTCGAATGTTGGTGACAGTATAGGGCGATCGTGCAGTCTCGATACTCTGGTCCTGAATTCCCGCTTCCTCCTTGATCCCGAGCTAGAAGTGGGCTTCACACTCTTTTCTGCCACAACTTATTAGTTATGAGGCCAACCATAAATGAATGAGGAGCAGTACCTCTTGCTGTAGGATCTGCAGCATGGCCAGGTGAAGTGCGCATTGCAGATGCGGCAATAGCAATACATGGACGGTCATACCGAACGCAGTTGGCGCAGCGGTCTTCGTCATTCGCGGAGGGGGTGCACCTTGCCTTCCGTTTCCGGCAAGAGCCTAGACCAGTCAGAGTCTGCCGTGCTTGTCTTCAGATCGCAATCCGGACTGAAATTATCATACTACAGGCGATAGAAGCCCGGTAGTATCCGAGCTTGTTGCCTTTCGAGGGCGTATTAGACAGGAACCCAGTATAGGACATGGTGGTCAGTATGATATTCGCTGGAGTGTTGTTATATGACGTTCTTTGACGATAACATGTATTTTGTGATTAAAGACAAGGTTTCCTGTGGTTGAGCTAAGGCGAAGATGGGAGTGAACGAAACATAAAGGGAGTAGGAAGCGGGTCGGTCATCTGAACAAGAATGTGGGGTACGATCAGGAGGGGAAAGGCGCGATCACCGTTGCGTCCCAGAGGAATACTTCCGCATCCGTATGATCCCACTTGGCGGGGTAAGCGGGGCAGACACAAGCCTCTGACCCCGGTCTTGGCGGTCTTGGGCCCGGCTCGGTACACGGTCCGTCCCAGGGAGGACTCGGGAGGGGCGGCAGCACGCGAGACTCGCTTCGAAGTGTGAGACGTGGTGGACAAGGTGAGACCGCGTATGTGAAAAGTATACGGGATTTTAATCTGTAACCAATACGACAGTACCTGATCTTCGAACCGAACCGACCTTTTTACCCACGGTAGTCGATAACTGGTAGAGTAGAGCAAGGGCGCAGGAGCACTTTGGCGCGTGCCCGACTATATCATTCGGAATCTAATCATCCATCCCGTAGTACATCCACGTCGGTTTCTCCTTCAACCCTTTACATATGACAGTAACCTCCCGTCCCGGGACAATGTCCAGGGCATTATCACTCCACTGAACCCCGTCGCTGGTGAAGAACAATCCCTTCACAGGTCTGGCCGCCGAAACAAGTATCTCTTCCTCACCACGCACCTCCACCTTGAGTCCCCGGTCTGGGAAAGTGAGGTGCTTGAGCGGCTGTGGCCAGTCTACGTCGTATGACAGAAGATTCCCAGTAAGATCGAAAATCTCGGAAATGACCACCGTGGGCTCCTCTTCGAGAGCTTCCCCGCTCGCAACCTCTGTTGTCCCGGTAGGCTTCGCCTCGTGGGTTTCCTCGATGATACCGCGCACCTCCAACCCAGTCTTAATACTCACGAAGCGAATGCGAATCTTCAGTTTCTTCGTTTCGGTAGTGGCATTCGCCACCCACACAGAGTAAGTCGACTCCCGCGGCGGATAGATGTGGGGCGTGGAGTGCGTGATGATGCCCGCGGCATCAGCCCTAGTCCTCCCGTTGCAAAGTGCGTCATGCTGCTCATTTGGCTTGGGGTTGAACCTCATCTTCCGGGAGATCCCGGTCGCGACGGGTCGCATAGCCCTGGCTATAGCGTAGTAGGCCATTTTGGGCCTTTCGTAGTAGTCGACGATGGCCCAGCTCACGGCGGGCCAGACGTCGTTCATCTAGCAACCACGAGCGCTCACATCAGTATGGCACGAAATTGTAAGAACGTGCTAAGGCAGACAGCTTACCTGCCAAACGAGAGCACCGCTACACTCCCTCCCTTCAAAATGCCTGCGCCAGCCGCGGAACGCATAATACATCGCCTCGCTCTGAACGAGCTGGGACAGGTACGCATACGTTCTCAGCTCGAACGACATGCGTACATTTTCGCCCATACAAGTAAACATTCGTTTCTCGTACGCATTTGCCCGGATGTGGAACTCGAAATCCTTGCTCTGCGGGCTGAAGTCCTGGCTATCGCCGAAGAAGTTTCCCATGATGGTTGTCATCGAAGGACAGGACAGCATTCCAAACTCGGAGACAAAGCGTTGATAAATGTCAGGATAGCGCTGGTATGGGAGGAGCATTCCACCCGAGACATCCCAGACGTGGGCATCTCCGACTGTTCGGTCAGTGTTGTTGTCGACACCGCCAAACGGAGAACCTGGCCAGTAGATTGCTCTGGGCGAGTGCCTCTTCACAAGGTCCGGCAGGATCCTCTCGTAGATGATACGAGCGGGGAATGTGGACTCCGGCCACTTCTCTTCAGGCATCGTCATGTCGTGCTTCAGCCCTTCGCTTGCTACCTGATAGTCTTCGTTGTTTCCCGCCCATATAGCCAGAGAGGGATGTGATCGCAGACGCTTGATGGCCTGCGCCGCCTCTTCCTTAACGGATCGGATGAACTCGTCGTCAGCAGGATATTGTCCGCAAGCAAACGCGAAGTCCTGCCAGACTAATAATCCCCGCCGATCGCACTCATCATAGAAGGAATCGTCCTCGTAGATACCACCACCCCAGACGCGGATCATGTTCTGGTTCCCCCTCACAGCCAAGTCGATCCACCTCTTGTACCTATCGGGTGTCATGCGAGGCAAGAATGAGTCGCCGGGTATCCAGTTGCTGCCGCCCATGAAGATGGGTATGCGGTTGCAAGTAAAGTAGAAGGACGACCCCTCTTTGAGAGGGGCTTGAATCAGCTCGATGCGTCGAATCCCAAAGGTTTGAGTCTTGCAGTCGAGGAATTCGCCCCTACCGGACCGCACGGTGGCCTTGATTTGATAAAGTGGCTGCTTCCCGTGGGTGTGGGGATACCACAGCTCGGGACTGGCGATGTCAAAGCTTGTAGAGGGGCCCACTGTTGTCTGCGTTGCCAAGACGAGCCCTTTTGGGTCGATCAACTCTATTTCTGCAGAGTGCGACGAGTTCCTCGGCTCGGTAGTAATGTCGACCTTGACAGTCGCCTCAGAAAGGTCGTCCGGAAGATTGACATCAACGTTGATCTCGTCGATCCGGCATGTATATCGCTCGAGGTAAACAGGCTTCCAGGGCCCGCACGTCACAAACGAAGGACCCCAGTCCCAGCCAAAGTGATACTGGGCCTTACGAACATACACCCTGCCGTAGTGGCCGTTCCAGCAAAGGCGGTGGCCCCTCTGAGCGCGCAGCTCCTCGCTGATGTTGTAGGCGGAGTCGAAGACGATCTCAAGTTCGTTGGTGCCCGGGCGAATAAGGTGTCTGACGTCGACTCGATGGCTTAGAAACATGTTGTCACACCTAGTGTCGAGTAACGAGCGGTTAGCTTCATCGGGAAATTCGTAATGTAGTTCGTACGCACTTCAGTATTTTCTCTCCGTTCAATTTGACAGTTCCGAACGTATCCAAGCCGTCAAATACAAGGTCCAGGTGCTCATCTTGGCTGGCGGCGGTGGTTTCGAACGTTGTGGTATAGACCCAGGTCTTGTCGTGGATCCATTGGAGGTTTGCCTCATTTTGGCCGATGAAGGGGTCTGGAATAAGTTTGGCCGCCAACAAGTCAAGGTGGATGCTGTAGCATCTCGTGTCAGTTTTGAAACGTTTTTGGGTGGTTGCCCTTTGGCGGAACACCAGCAAGACAAAAGAATACAAAATTTGCAACGCCATCAACTCACTTTGATGGGATCTCGGTGCAGCCAGAAAGACTGGGATCGACGCTGTCCCGCCAGGTCCAGGCGGTTAGAGCTTGCTTTGTCGACATGGCGGTTTCACTTTTGTAGGACGGAATGTTCAAGAAGATGTGTTAGATATCAGAACTCAGAGCCAGCAGTTCTGAATAGATTGTTTAATTCTGGCAGTGTCGGTGTCGGTGTCATGAATCAAAGTAGGATGGGAGAGGGTGGGGGAACGAATGTGGCCGGAGTTGATGCGGTGCGGGCATGTTACCGGTATTCGCCAGTGTGGAGAGGCGCTATTCCTTACATGTCCAACGGTGCTTCGGAGGCTTACCTTCCGCATGCCGGCGCCGATCCCCTCGGTGCCGCCCGCAAGCGGCCGAACGGTTGGGTTGGAGTCGCTTCCACTAATTACTGACAACTCATTCTGCGAGAGACCCGGGGACTACGCCATTTTGTTCTTCAGCAGACATTGGCCCACTGCGGTAGCATTCCCTAGACCCTCGCGGGAGCAAGCTGCCGATAGCAACGCTTGCGCCGCCTACCAAGGAGGAAGAGGCAGAGTCGAGGCGCGAGTTAGAGGAAACGTATCGCCGGGAGAAGAAGAGCGGGGTGCTGTGGTACAAGGCCAATCAGGCGGGTGTAGCGGGCGGGAGGTCGCGTGCCCGACTGCTGTCATCCACGCGGCGAAGGACCAGTTCTTTCCGCTTGAGCATGCCGAGGCACTGCCGGATGATGTAGAGGGGGGCGACGTTGGTGGTTGTGGAGGACTGTGGGCATGAGCTGCCGTCTCGGGCTCGCGCGGTCATCGCGGAGGTGATCCTTGCAAATACGACCACGCGTGAGCAGTGCTGGCCACTGCCATTTGATGAATAAGGATTAAACACGCATTTCTAGAAATATATAGCCCCAAATACCGTTTGTCGGACTACAAGGAGCATATAGATTTCATGAGGAGAGCGACCGCGTTTGACGGCGGAATTATATATCAGCGTGCTCTCTTGGAAGGCATTCCCCGGGCACATCGTCATATTCACGCTTCCATAATGGCGTCTAAGCACGGACGAGGGTTGGGAGAGAGCTGACTAGACGTTGGCTGAAACAGCTTTTATATTGCCTCTATATATGACCGGTTGTTCTAAACCACCATCTTCACATGAAGGAGGCATTTTCTGGTCCCCAGCCGAGCCCGTGATACCGAGCTGCTTACCCTGGCTAATATCACAATGAAGATCAGCCTATGCTCAAACATGACCCCGGTCAACGATTGCTGATGACACGATCGAGAGCATGACTCGCATCCAAGCACCTCCAGCCCACATAGACACAAGTTGGACACAAATCAAAATTCCCGCCCCGGCAACCGCTACAATCTACACATGTATCAGAAGACTTTCCACGCTAACTGTTTGAATGAGGGACCATACGCAACCAGTAATCGTCTTTCATATCCCGCTCACATACATCGCAAAAAGCCGTCCCATTGTATATATGCCGCTCCTGACGCGTGTGGCCGTACGCTAGGATGAGTGACAGTTTGTGGGTGATATCCTGGCATGAAAGGCCCTTTTCGTGGCACCAGTAGCAGGTGTCAAAGCACTCTGTCCTCGTCCGGCAAGTGAAGTCCCGGCATTCTGAGTCACAAGCTACCATTAGTACAATTTCACGAGAGTCCACGAGGAAGCCCTTAGACATCCACTTACGGAAATAGTGACCTTGCGTGATGTCGTTTGAGCAGTTATCGCACCTCGACATTCCGGACCCATGTGTCTTCGTGTACGCGGACTCATTGTGCGTCGGGTTGAAGGCGGCGAGGAAGACAAACAGGACGTGTTCCCGGCCGGCTAGGCACGTCGCTCCGTTGAAGTAACAGTCTGAACAAAGGTCGAAACCACCGGCGCCTTTGTTACATTCCCCGCAGGCTATTATTGTATGTTAGCACCGCGCCAGACAAGTGATTGAACTCCGGGCCAACGTCACCATAGAGCCTCCCCTGGCGTATCGACTGTCTGCAGGAATCGCATTGAACAGACTTCAATCGCAGCATCCGTTTCACCGCCTGCCTCTCAGACAGTCCATCTACGGCCACCTGCCGATAAGCCATCGTATGACCGGCCGCGGCTTGGTGACACCTTAAGCCCTTGCTGTAGCATGAATGGCAGACGTCATAGGTATTGTCACACTCGCAGCAATCTATCCAAAGTGTCAGCCATCAAGTACAGACAGACTCGCGAGCCACTCACGGGCGAATAGACCCTCCTCGATATTCTCACCACACGGATCGCAGAAAACAGTGTGGGCACCCGGCCATATACCCGCAAGCCGTTTGCATCCAAGCGCACGCCTTATATCCTCTCTCCACTCTTTTGTATCGAACCTCTCCATAAAATCCCTGGACACACCGCCCGCAAAACCCGCAGCAAAATTCGCCGGAGCCACCTCTCCAAAGCTCGGCGTCGCGCCCTCCGCCATCCCCCCGTCTCCCAGTCCCTCCTGGACCGCACCTCCCACCAAGAAGGACGTGAGCCCACCCACCACCGCCACCTTCTTATCAGCCTCGTTAACCCCGTCTTTCAGTGGCACCCCGCGCCGTGTAAACTCCACCTGTATTATTCCCAGCTTCTTGTACGCCACGTCCATGTTTCGCGCGGAGAAGCCCATCCAGAGAGCACTGATACCACCTGTAGCGGCGAGAGCGCCGGCGCCGATACCGAGGGAGCAGGAGCCTGAGAGGAATTGTCGGGCTTTTTCTTCTTCGCGGGCTTTTAGCTCGGGGGTTGACAGGCCGCGCATTTTGGCGGCGTAGGACGAAGCGTCGAAGTCGAGGAGATCATCGAACCCCATGGTCTGGTGGAGCTTGGGTACTGCAACATTTGTCAAGGCAAACAAGGCTACCCCAGCTGGACCTGGTGTAAGGAATGGGGCATGACACCTCCTCAGACACAGGAAGAGGCGATAAACGAGGGGCCTTATACATGCGGAGTCAGCCTTCCAAACCATGGGCAAAGCCGCTGCCTACGGTTGATGCGAATGGTGTTCCACTGGATATACTTCAGCCTGGCCATGCGCTTGTTGATATGACCAAACATGCTGCGTGAGTCGGTCACCGGTGTGACGTCGGCCAAAATGTAGTGTGGGAGGCCAAGGGCTCGTGTCAGCTTAGTACTCCACGAGATAACGAGTGTAGGAAACCATAAGCACCTACCTTGAACCCACTTAGCTGTTATTCACGGTTTGATTCAACACACGCGAGTTATATAGGGTCATGACGGCCTCACCACTGAAATGTGGTCTTTGCCCTGAATTTAAGCCCTTGCATATAGTATTAACGTAAGGTCTAGACCCTCGATCTTGGTTCCTCACATCACTCCCTGCATCTTACCACATTCAGGAATGGCCACTCTCGTTCACGACCTCGGCGTCGGGCTCTAGCCGTGCCGCCGTTCATCGTAGCTTGGGCCCGAATACAGCTTGGAAAGACGCAACTCGATCCTAGTTATAGCAATGTGAATGTGATTATGTTGCGGGTCCTCGGTTCATTTTAATGTGCTTGGATGGGTGATCCGCCACGAATCGTAGAAAAGGTGTGTCTTCAATTGTATAATGACTATTACGCGTGATGGCTGCTTTTTATTCTATTGAGGTAAACCGACAACAGTACCAACTACTAAAGATAAAGATGAACTTATAAGAGCCTAAGAAAACGGGATAAAAAAGAAAACGGACAAGCACAAGTGCATGGACGCAGCAGATCCAATCTTGCGACGGAGTTCAATCGTCCAATACGGAGAATCTATAGAAAGACCATTCTTCCGCCTACTGCACCATCATCGATCCTGCGACAACCGCACCGATAACGTACATAGCCAGCCCAGGCAGAGCGCCCCGTACAACCTCGCTGTCGTCGACGTTTTTGTTGCTTTAGTTCTGGACAGCGCCGAAGACACCGGTCTCCTGGGGTCTGATGGTGGTGGTGAGCTGCGAGATATCCGTGGGCCTGGTGGCGGAGACAGAGATAGTCTGGAAGGCGGTAGCGGACGCGTCGTCGTAGGAGACGCTCGAGAAGCCGCAGACCCTCATGAGATCGCGGATGTCTACCCAGTCAGCTGGCGCCTGCAGAGCACCGTTTACAATTACGACTTACCTTCGAGGCCATCACAATCCTCATCGTCGTCGTCATCGTCGTCCAGATCCCCGCAGCCTTCAGTGAAATGCTCCTCGATACAGCCTTGACACTGCCCCGCCACATCCGCGACGTCGAAGCTGTCGTTGGTGCAGACACACTGCCGCTCTAGGAGGTCCTCGTTGCGATCACCACCGACATCGTCGTCGTCGACGTCACACGCGCGGACCAGGTCACTGAGGGGCCGGCAGACAGAGACGCAGGTCGCAGGGACGTCTTCGGCGTCGAAGTCGTCGGCCTGGGTGAGGGGTGTGAGGGAGAGGAGGAGGGCGGAGGCGAGGGGGAGGGCGTTGGAAATATGCATCTTGAATACGGGAACGCGCAAAAGCTTTTGATTAGGTGCCTGTGGTTCGGGAGGAGACAAGAGGTGAACTGTGACTTTTGGTTGTTGTTGTTGTTGTTGTTGTGTAAGACGTAGGGGATGCGGTTGAATATATATACTCAGCAGATCTTCAGGCTCATCAACCGATTCCCGTGGAATGCTGCTAAATACACCCCCAGATCTATGGGGCCCTACGGTTCCGCGTCTGCGGCTTAACCTCTCGGCATATGTGGTTGAAGCCCATGCAACGGGGCCCAGCATGGGCCATCCCAAAGGACCGTATCTCCCAATGCCCTCGCCACGTTAGATCATCGCCACACCCCTTCATGCCATTGGTCGCCGTTCCTGCGGTCCCTCGGGAACCCTGCACGTTCGCTTCTGGCCGTAGGAGTTCCACCGCGCCCGATCGTCATGATCACCAATCATTCTGAAGTCCCGGTCTTACTAAATTGGCACTGCCCCGCCGAGAAGGGCATAGCTTGCCCCCTCGACGGGCCTTAACGCCCGGCCCCGAACATGGCCATTGTTCTCTGCCGACAGCGACCCGCTCCGCCACTGGTTACCGCGTCATGACGCCTCAATGTCATGTAGCCTCTTGGTGCGGTATTTTGATTTAGTGATGTGCTGGTGTGCTACGAAAGGATGTACACGGCCATGGTGACGCGGTGATGCTGTGCGGCTATCACCTTGTTATTCTTTGCTTGCGTCTCCGTGGTTCGTCGATCCCATTCATGTTCGCCGGCCACGAGTGTACCTCGCTCCGTCATTATTGACCATCTATTTACACGTACGATCATAGGTGGCATTGAAGCCGTGCCCAAGTGACGAGGAACACACACAGTATACCATATTTGAGGTGACTGTACGTATGTTAGACTAGCACGCTCAGCAGAGTACTCGCACTAGCTAGAATTGGTCATGATATCGGCAGTTCTCGCATACAGCCGCCCACGCATCGCATATCCGTGGTTTAACTCTAGGTAGCCCAATGGTGCCAGCTCCGACCACTTGTGCCGGGAGGCGCAGTAACACAGTAGCCATACATGTAGTCGTAAGCCATGTGGATGTGTCGCATACCGTGCAAGCATTCGTCTCCAACCTATGATGCAAGGACGATGACTTCGTGTATTACGAGACAGGCGCAGGGCCTGCTTACGCTGTAGCTCAGAAAGGATTGGCGGCGATGGCTCCAAAGGGCGATACTTTGACCGCTACCCCATTGGGCAGTCTAACAGCGGGGAATGCTATGAAAAAGCTATGGAGCGAGATTCTAGGTCTCGGCGTCTATCACGACAGAAGCTATGGTAAAAGAAAAAAAAGGGTTACAAAGCTGAGGCATGCCAGGCAATGGATGTGAGCGGAACGCCAGGTATAAAACGACATGGACGAGCCTGCATTCGAGCTCACTGTGTGAGACGGGAGTTCAAACAGAGAGCGTCATAGGTGGCCAAACGTATCCGAGCTAGCCCTAACCCCCAATGCAACTCCGGAAGCTCCGGTAGGCGATAAATGGCCGCGGCGTATTCATTCAACCTCTGTTACTGATATCATCTATGCAACAGCTAGTACTACTACCTTGATAGAACCATGAATAATCCCGCTGAGCAGACTACCAGGACGAGCAGGTCTTGATTGTTGGTCAATGAGTTGAGGCGCCCCCATCGTTTATGACAAGATGATTTTAGATACTTCGATACATTCAAAACTAGCGAAAAAATCCTATGTAGCAGTACATCCAGCCGTCACTAACACCCGGTTCAGCTAGGTTACAAGAAATTGTTCGTACCGAGTTCGACCGACGATGCGGGTGTTCACAAGTTCACAACATCTAAGTATCTACCGCGTCTCGTCTAACCCCAAGGTGGGAGGGGCCCTGCCAGATCTACAAACGTTATAAGGATGATTTGCCACGCCTAGTGTTCGGTGACGTCTCGAATGTTTCGATCTTTAGGAAATGAAGGGCAGTTGAGGTGAGCCTGGCAACCCTCGTCTGAAAGCCTATGCTTTGCCTCGTAGACCTGCCACTGTTGCCAGGATAAATTGAGGCTTTAAAGTGGTTTAGTACCGTAATTTAGCAAGAATCTTTGCCTGGAAGGGAGAGGGAGGTGGTTAGCATGCTAGATCTGTGTACGACCTGTATGGATGCAGCGGGAAATGGTAGATTAAGCAAAACAGAGGATACTTCTTTACACGGACGGCCTCCTTCCTGTGTTCACTTTCGACGTGAGAATCACACTAGTGGATACTCCATCTAAGGATTGATTAGCTCTGCAACTGGTGAGCCGCTTTCGTACGGCTGGAATTGTAGTTAGGATATTCGCGTTGGCGTGGTACGGTTCCCGTATACCCTAACAAACATCGAATGAAGGCCCATATCCTATGCTGACTGACAATAATCCGGATCCGGGGCAGCATCCTCCACTGGCCCTTCTGCCCCTGCTACGGCGGATAGTTCGGCTCCGCACCTGAGCCCGAGCCCGGACCCCACCCGCAGGACCCCTCCGCGGCCGCCATACCCCCAGCCCAGTCACCGCGCCCGCCGAATCTTGCCGGCCTTTTAGCTCCCTGTGATCTTGGGGAGTCCCTCGCCCAGTAGTTTAGCTCGGTCCTCGTCTTCGGTCCTCGTCTTGTCCGGGTATTTGAGCATGTCCTCGTCGCTGATCTCGCCGCTGCGACTAGGTCTTGAGTCCTTGAAGGGATGGTACGTTGAGGCTTAGTTCGTGCTCAAGGTCCGCTTTTTTACCGCACAGCTTCTCGTTGACTATTGTCGACATGGTATTGGAAACTTCATCATGCGTCTCTAGCTATCCTTACCACCGGTTTTATTACTTCACGGACATGCCTCTCTATAAGCTGGAACACTGGTAGTGTGGAAATGGACAATGCTGCCGAGATGTATCTATATGGGTCCTCTATGCCTTAGCTCCACCGACATTCCTCCTGCTACTCCTCCTCGACAACGTTGGAGTCTCCCCCTTTCCCTTTCTCGCTCGTTTGCTAACGGGCACGATTTCCTCGGCGCTGAAGTCGCTCGGCACGTCCGACGGCTCCTCATCCCCAGACGTCGACGGGTCGAGCTCGAACCTAGCATCGCTGATCTTCTCTTTCGCCCCCCTCTTGGGCAGCTTCTTCACCGGCATTGGCCCGTCTCCATTTCCAGCATTCTCCGTTTTCACACCGGCGGGGGCAGCTTTCTTCCCCCTCGATGTCTTTGCAGGCAAATCGACCTGGTCCTTCTTCTTGACGATTCTCTTTGGGGGTCGGAGCCACTCTTCCATGCCTGGCGGCCAGTAGACACGTCCGTTGGGACCTCCCATGCCCGTGTCCTCCGCCGACACAACCACGGCCGGTGTGCCCATGTCAGGGTTGTCGCCATCGTCGTCCACGGCCTTTTTCTTCTTCGGCTTCTTCGGCGGCGGCTTGGCGGCCTTGCTCTCATCACTCCTCTGGTGCGGAATAATGTCACTAAAGGTATCGAACCCCGGCAGCTTAAATGTCCGCATCAACTCGAAGACGGCCTGCTCCTTATCCTTCGCCTCGATCATCAGGTCCATGGTGGGATCGCACGGCGGCAGCGTCATGACCCGCCCGGCGTGCTTCCGCCGGTGCCGCGGCGTTATGGCCGGGGGCGTCGGCTCGGAGTAGTGCATCTTCTGCGTGATGCCCTTCCGTTTCCATGTCTCCGCGATCTCGTCGTAGAAATTCATAATGTCCAGCGTGCCCTCGCGGACCTTGGTGCTGTCGAAGACGATGTTGTGGTGGTGATAGTCCAGCACCAGCGGGATGTTTAGTTCCTGGCAGATAGGCAAGAGGTCGTGGACGCTCCAGCTAACGTCATCGTTCTCGAGCACGAGGCGCCTTTTCACGCTATCCGAAAGATTTGCATAGTTTTCCCGGAATCGGCCGAGAGTCGCCTCCTTATCACCAAAGACGCCTCCCATGTGGAGAATCATGATGGCATCTTTATCCATCTGCTTCGGTAGCTTCAACAGCGCGAGCATCTCATCGTGATAATTCAAATCGCGGATCGCGTTGTCTACCACCGCCTTCCTGGGACTTCCGAGCTGCGTAAACTGGCCGGGGTGAGTCGATACTCTGTGCCCTAGCTCGGCTATAACCTTGCCGGCCTCGGCGAGCGTTTCTGACGCAAACGGCGCGAGCTTGTACCCATACTCTTCGTGCGATGCAAAGGGGAACATCTCGGAGCTCAGGCGCATGAACTTGATGTTATACCTGTCATTCCACCGTATCATCTTGATGATGTCGCGGGCGTTGGCGAGCCCGATCGCCTCGACATACTTTTGCCCTCGCTCAATGGACGAAGGCTCGTCTCTGTCGGGTCGATTCTTGGTTGCGTGTTCGGGTTGGGAAGGGTCTGCGAGGGGATGGCGGTGCTCGATGATTGACGCTATACGGCAAGTGCGGGAGGAGAAGACGGGGGGATTCGAGGTCCGCAAGTAAGTATTCAGGCAGGCCTAGTTAGATTCTCTGATTAGGGTCCCTTCGTTTCCACAAAGTCCTGAGGGAGTAACTTACATATCCTAATCGGCCCTTCCAGGGTAACGGTAGATAGGCGCTGTTTACGGGTGGAGGCCGACCCAGAGCCTCCTGGAGCTCCTCCGGGCTTGCGCCATCGTCCCCCGCAAAGTTAGGATCAGCAGCCGCAGCCGCCTCCCGTTCACCACGTGGCAATTCTTGCTCTACTAGGGGAGCCCTCCTCCTCTTGGGAGCCGGCTCCTCTAGCTCTCCAGGCGGAGTCCGAACGTCAGCCTCGGTCGCCTTGTCCCCGGTCGGGGGAGTGAACCGGTCCATATTCTCGGCATCCGGGGATGCACGCAGGGCGTCTGCGCCGTCAATGACTCCGGGGCAATGCTCTACATCCTCAATCGGCGGGGCTCTGGATGATAGGCGCGATGAGGAGCGGCGCATTGTCGGAGGACGGCTCGTCGACTTGTCGGTCTGTGATTTGTCGCGCCGTGAATTCGGATTAGGCGAACTGGTAGATGAAGTTCGTTCCGGGGGTTGGGTCTTTTTAGCGGGAGCAGACGACCTCTTTGATCTCGGTGGCATGTTCAGTAGTTGACTGGTTAAGGGGTGTTTGTACTCTGCAACGCAGAAAGTCAAAGCTCTAATACGTAGAACTGCAGTAAGCATGAACTTGTGGTAGAATCTACCAAAGAGAAGTTGACGTTGGAAGTATTCAAGAGCATTCGGCCGTAAACAAGGAAATTGGAGAAGAAAGGCGAGTCGGGGTTCAGTGACAACGCCCAGTGATGAGAAAGCACCTGCGGCTAAAAACAGGATATATCATCATGACGTACTTCCAAGTGGTCTCGGAATTATTATAAGAATTGAGTTAGTTGCTTTCTGTTAGGGCTGAAAGGATACTCGTATGTTCCACACACAGGCAAGGTATCAACAATATGCTTGCAGCCATCGCCGTGGCCCTGCCATTCCGGGGCAGTTGAGCACCGAGGACCCCGTCCACCTACTCAGTCGGTGTACACCGGTTGACGTCACTAATTGAGCCGATCCAACATCATTTCTCAACAGAGGTTACATTAATTCCTGACTGTTCGATGGACGCTTCCTTATTTCAGTTCCGCGGTTAGAGAGCTTCATTTGTTGGGAGTCCATTTCAGGAGATTCCATGAGTTTCTGTTGGCGATACGCTGTGCCGCAGGATGCTTTTCGTCCAGCCGCGGCTGACACCGCCGATCCCGTCTCACCTTATTCAACCTCCTGGATACAGGTGCCTGCGGCTCTACTTGGCGCCCCCTGATTGGTCAACACTCTGCTGCAGCACCACCTGTATAGATCAGGACCTGCCACCCTTCAGGTGGCTGGTCATCACAGTCTATCACTACATTTTCCCCATAGTTGCCTTGGAGATGTAAGGAGTAAATCATCATTTCCTTTGATAGTGTGGCGACGCGTTTATTGGTCGAGAAGGTGGCCGGATATTGGCCCTGCGCCCAAGTTGAAACGGGATGGAAGGGAAGTTGTTCCACAACAATAAAAGCTAAGAGGGAAACGATTCATCTTGGGCACGCTACTTCGCACCAACGGTCAGATGCTTGTTCTCCCTCTCCTACCCTTCATATCCTTGGGGATACTTGTCAACGAGCATCTTCATTGTCTCCATAAAACTATCGGATGACACGTCCGCTAAGCGAGAAGAAAGTTATAGCCGTTCAGCTATGACTCACTCTCGACAGAACCGCGTCGACGGCGCGTAGGCACACGAAGAGTGCATGTTAAACCGACTGATCTACTGTCAGAGACTCCGAAAATGCAAATGTAAAGAGAGAATACATGCATTGAACACAAGACATTTCGGTCGTCGAAATCTTCCTCCGGGCCTTTGGCCTGGAAGGGCTTTTCGTACGCCTTAATATACGGCTCGCCGAACTGATATCTCGGCTGCCTCAAAGTCACGATTTTGTCCCCTTGTGGTTAATGCCCAGCGCCTCTTATCTCGGGGCATTGGAATAGTCTAGTTAGAATTAGCGAATTATAGTAGAAACTCTGTCGCGGGATAATCGAATACCGGAAGTAGCAGAGAAAGAAAGGCATACTATTAATGTCGAGGTAGGGTTCCCATCCGTACGGCTTTGGCACGAACCTGGGCGCCGCTGCGTATAGCGCAGCCATGCTCTCAACTCCCTACTCATCATTCGAAGACCCCGCTCTCTGACAGCGACTTTGAGAAGTAAGCCGTCGATGTCATGTCACCGAGCGTTATCCAGAGGCGCGCCGTCAGCGTCCAGAGACTCAAGCCATGCCTCTTGACGTCCACCACCTTTGAGCCGGTGGCAATACTGAATGAAAAGGGTAGGAGCTAGTTAGCCCGTGGTCTTAGACGCTTGGCTGTGGTGTCCACTGCGGGTCGGGGACGGGGTCGATCATGATGGACGGTAGGACTAGTTTCGTCTTCTGGATCTGAATCAACAACCCCGCGCTTAGGTGACGAACAACACTGTAGCTCGCTTAGGTCATGCGAAGCATGTATTAAAACGCGAGTCAACTTCAGGGTAGCACGTTAATAAGTGGAAAAAGTGACTGAGGTGTTGCGGGCCACATCTGGCCCAAGACGGTTGGGCCCTTTCCCCGCAAACGCATGCCGCCTTCGAGAGCAGAACACCGGCGACATTCGGTCCAATAGCAAGGGAGTATAATGAGACGGCTCCCTCTCCTCCCCCCAAGTTGCCAAATTGGCCTCCCGCCGGAAAGCACTAAACGCTATGTGACACCACCTAGCAAAGCATCGAGCTTGGAGTGGAAAAAGTGGTGATCCGTGCATCCCAATTGCGTATACTACTGAGTTCGCCATTCCACTGAATTTGTCCGTCACGAGTCACCAAACGAACGAAATAGCCCAAAGCCTCACTTGCCTCAGCAGAGCACCGCCTTCGTCTTCCTTCTTCTTTTTTGTCTTCCTCTTCCTCGTCCTCGCCCTCCTCCTCTTCTCAAGCATCAAGACTTTAAGGTTCAATATTGAACCATGGATGCAAAAGCAAATCCGCAGCAGAAGGCCGTTTCAAAGGGTCGATCTGAAGAATGTTTCGAAGTAGAGACGCAATCTGCCTACCTTCAGCGTAATCAATGTCTCTTGGTTTGTTCCTATGAAATTTGTCCTCCATGGTAGCCTCTGGCTTCGGGGGATCCATAAACTCCTTTGTCGAGTATGCTTGCAACCTCCGGCCCATGTCAGACTTGTCAAAGTCCAGAGGTTGAGAATGCAGTCGCTCCCCACCCAGGCCAAAGTAGTTCGCATACCTCGGCCACTTGGCGAGCATGGTGCCCGGTAGCGGGCCGATAACTTCGGAGAGAAATATCAGATGGTTGTCGTCAATGGTGCGGCTCTCCAGGCCTTCAAACACTTCGAATAATGGAAGCTCGGTGAGGAGTTGGAACATCAGACACCCAAAGCTCCAGATGTCGATAGCGGGGCTGAGTTTGCCACGTAGAATTAGCTCTGGCGCCCTGAAAGGGGCTGGCGTCGTGACGGACACAGGGGGTTTATCGACCCAGAACGCTTCACATCCAACCCATGTTAGCCCAAAAAGTAGCAAAAAGCGTGGTACACAGGGGAAGATGTACCACTACCAAAGTCTGCCACCTTAACCTCCTGCTGATCACTTGGAACATCCTCTTCAGCGAGCGGCTGCGGGATAACTAGATATTTCGGAGCCCATTTGTCTACCTTCCCATCGAATCGCTCCAGAGGGTGGAACTCTTGCTTCTCATTGCTCGGTCGCATCGTCTTATGTTGAAGAGAGAATAAGAAGTTTCCTGGCTGCAAGTCGCCGTGCACAATATTATTCTTGTGCAAAAATCTCAGTCCGTTTAGGATGTTCCGAAGTATCCGTCTGGTTTGTGGCGTTGGGAAACGCAGGCTGGGTGGGTTGAGTATATCATATATCTCAGGAGTCTTAGTTAGGACCGCGGTGATGTTTGGTCCCATAGGCTTCATGACAAAACAGCAATGTTTGCCGTTAGGGCTCTCAATGATGAACGAAGTAGATAAGAGGAGAACCGAGTTCGAGTCCGGACCTGCCGAAGCGGCAGCAAGGTGCTGCTGGATGGATAATTCATTGGACACATCTACACTGGCAGCGTGGATCTTCAGGGAAACATAGGTATTTTGAGACCTGTGGACGCTTTTAGCACTCTAACCCACGCCGGACTAGAATCCTTTCTAGCTTACACGGAGTCTTCTGCAAGCCAGACAATTGCGCTTGAGCCATACCCAAGCTTTCTGACAATGCGATAACGACCTTCTAGGACATCCCCTAGGTCAACAGGACAAAAGCCGCCGGGTCGGTACGCATCTGCCTGTTCACATGCAGCGAATATAGGTTTGAACCTCGAGTCGTGGTGGGAGGATGTTTCTGATGGTGGTGTGGGCGGGGTAGACATGGCTGTTGAGTCGAAAGGATAAACGGAAAGATACCAGTTCAATCGTGACTGGGATGCGAAGAAATGTGAGAAGCGAAGTGATGAGAGGAGCTCGCGGTGGTAGGATTGAAGCGTCCTCGAGGGGGGCTCTGAGTCCTAAATAGATCTGTTCGATTCACATTCCTGCTCATGAATAACTCAGACGGCCCCCGCACAGTGGAATGGATGACTCAGCCTTCCCTTGTACATAATCGGATCCGGCGATGGGCCCGTGCGGGCACATGTGGACCCGCGCGTTTCTTCCACGAAAGAGCGCGGGCGTAGTCTCCGCCTTTCCACAGGCTGCCGGCTTTCTGGTTGTCCGTGACATCGAATTCTGGGTGACGGGGAACTGGTACACTTTAATGGGGTCCGCTGCCGCCCGTAACGTCACGGGAAACACCCCGTTTGCAGCTGAATTCGCAACATGCGGATACCAAGGTCGAGTGACGTGTGACGGCGGGTGCCCTGCCACGCTCGCCAGATAATAGTATGGAGTCAGTCTCATACAACAGCCAACGATGCAAGGTGCAGGCGGATGGCTTTTGCGTAGCTTCATGCAATGTCCACCTCTCAGCCGGTGCTGTGTTAGAAGGCGATGAGGATAGGCCTACTGGATCAAAAACACACTTTAAGTGGTACGTACATGACGTACGCCGACACGAGAGGACGATAAGCAGCTTTCGAAGGCCTACACACCTATGCTGTCCTTCCAAGAAGGCGGATCAGGACTATTTTTCCCAAGTGATGAATATATTTGCTAAAACTTACCTCCATCTTCCCGCAAGCGGTTGTGGGGCGATAAATTCCTTCCATTTTACGCCTGCTTATCGACCTATAGAAGGATTTCTGCAGCATCCCACGCTACCTCTACGATCTGATACATGATAGACGTTAAATAAAGAGCTGCTCTCTTGTTTGTCCGGTTGGAAGGCTTTCACGGCCTGTCCGGAAGCAGCTATGAAATCATATATTCTTCCCATTCTACGCCCGCTTATCGACGAGAGATTGTCTGCTCTGACGTTTCGCCCCGCTCTGCATCCTCATGCATCATAGAGGTTAAAGACATACATGCTCTCTTGGTAATCTGGGTAGCGGGCCTGCTCGGGGTGTCCGCAAGCGGTCATGGCTTTGTACATTGCCTCTTGGGTTGTACGCCCGCTTCACGGCCGTGATAGACACCGCTATGAGTATATATGTATCATGGCTTCACTTTCTAATTTCCTGTCGTAGCCTTTCACATCTCCTTCCAGCAAACTGACAAGCTTCCGTTTCATGCAATTGCCTTCAGAATTACTCCCTATCAAATTCATCACCACTAGAGTCTTAGCATCTCTTTCGCTACTTCCGTCTAGCAACATGGAGATCCGATTCAACCCCAACACTATATACTCTAGTCAACCTCGGAAGCGCGAGGAATGCATCACTGCCGTTAAAAGTTGGGTTGGAGATAACCTATCCGACGCTGGGGTTATCCTTGCTATTATTATGTAAATTTCAGCGACCTTTTCACTCAGGCGGGTTATATTGAAACTAACTGGATTTATAGAGGAACGGGGTACCATACGAGTGCCTCCGATAGAAGATCACATTTGACTGTCGACGTATATACCGCTGGGGCACAAGCGGGAGAATACCAGAAGCTTAAGAGAATTCACGTCCCCGAATGAGTGGTCCCGTAGAGAGCATACTATGGAGAGCTTACGTGTATTGCTCATGGAAGTCACACTCTACGGTATTTAGAGTGATATATTCATATACCGATATATACACGTGAATCGAAAAATAGATGTTTGGGCTGTATATCGCCATGAGGGAGCTGCAACTGCTACGCATACTCCATAGGGGTGGCCTCTCATGACACGGACTGTTTGTATATTCAAGTTGGCTGACAGCAATACGCTTGACGCAGACTTTCATACTCGTCAAGACTCCCGATATACATGATGCTCCATGATACTCCTATGATTCTCCACGTAGGCAGCTGTCAGGCATCTAAGAGTATGTACGCTAAAGTCGGTGGGTCCCGGCTACAGAAGGAACCGGATAAGGCAAAGGGTGGTCGGACGGGGCGTGCTCGGTCGACGGCTCGACGGTCAGCCCCAGCCCTGCGGCCGGAAGAGCTTAGGGGAGACCTATACCTCTGAGGACTCGGAAGCAGCATAGGGGCATCGTATTCCGTATCAAATATTTCCGCCGTATCTTGTCCGTCTGTCGTGTCGCCCTCGTCGGTCTTGTCGGTTCCGTCGTCCCCGTCCTTGTCTTCGTGCCATCGCTTGAAAGCCGAGGTATCTGAGCTTGCTAGGGGGGATTTTGGGGAAAAGCGCGGGGATGGAGGATCTAGTGACTCTACACGAGCTTTAGACCGAGACGTAAACTGATTTATATCTTAAGCTTTCGCTTCACGAGAATGTGCTGAGACGTAGGCATTTAAATCGCATATTTAAGTGTTCCCTCTGGCCAGAAGCTGTTAACTAATATGGCTGTGTAACCGCTAGGGTAAAACTGCCGCGCTGGGCTTACCCGAAATGCCTGTGATGCCAACGCCGGGCTTTCCTTATAGTATGCCGAAGGTATAGTTCTCGATAGGGTTAATCTCGAAAGAAGGAGGGACAATATAGTTGAGCTAATAATTGTCCTCTTCTTCCTGTTCTTCTTCTTCTTCTTGATATAGACCTGGCAAGCTGCTATCTCTATCTCTGGGAGGCAAAGGTTAGGAAGGGCTTGAATAGGAGTTTAAAATAGACTAACCGAAGTTATCGCTTCGTAAATTCGTAAAAAAAGATTTAGCTGGAGAAAGAAAAGGTTATAAGAGAGTGTATAGGAACTCTCTTATGCTCGATTAAGGGAAGACCTATAAGATTATATATTTTCTACGCGATAAACCTATATTACGAAGGAACTCCTGATCCTGGTTGACGCTCGTAAGACCTCCCCCTTCCGTGGGGGGTTAAAATGTATCTGGTACTGCCTTGTTCGAAGAAGTACTTCATCCCGATCGACGTTCCTAGCGGTCTGCCATGTCGTATCTCCTCTAATTGGATCCTTAGGTAAGGTCCAACTCGGCAGCTCCGTTTTCGGAGAGTCGAGACCACACACTAGACATCAGCTGCCGCGGGGCGATAGCCATGTCACATGACCTTGTCACCTGATGGCAATCGAGGAAGGGTGTTAGTCAGCGCTCTTTGTCAACACGGCGACGGCCGGCTGCTTCAGCGATCCTCTAGAGGAGAGGATGAGTGAGCAAAATCACTATACTACCTATATTCGGCCATTCCTATTCGTCCCACTCGGCGCGCCTCGAGTATGGACGTTTTGACGCCAAACGACTATATTTCCGGCCGGAGGAAACGGCCGAGGCGGAAAGACCGGCCGTGCGACGCGTGCCGTAAGAGGAAGACGCGGTGCGTGACGAAGGCGGGCGAGGACAGCTGCGTGCATTGTCAGCTTCGGAGGTCCACTTGTACCTTCGAACAAGACCCGCCGGACCGCGCTTCTGTGGGTGAAACTTCTCCGGGGGTTTCTTTGCACATGAGTAGGCAGGCGGCGTTGGATAATTCCAGTCTTTCCGCTGGTCGGAATAACGTCGCGTCAGCTGGAATAAGGGGGACGCCGTCGCCTTTGGATCGTGGCGAAGAGGCGTCGAGGAGGTCGACTGCCACTGCGCCCTCGATTTCTGCCCAAGAAAGCGCTCCGTATGGCGTTGGCGCCCAGACAACCTCGACGGTCCCCGGTCCGACATCCACTAGATACGATGATTTCGGCCTGGGCATGTCACAATCACGGTTCGCCGAGCTCTACGGCCTTGGCAGCGATATGGAACCAGTCCTCATGGTATACTGCCCATCTTCCCCTCTGTAAAGTCTGCTATACGTTATTGCGACTAACCGCCATCCATAGCTCCACCGGCCGTACGATCCGGTAACAGGCGAGTTCAGCCTGAAGACCCACTCCATAAGGCGGGTGCTGGTCAAAGACAGCGGCCAGGTCGATTATCCACTCACCTTCCACATGGTCTCGGACGACCGGGCACTTGAGCATGACCCGAGCTACTCCCAGGTTGACGCGATTGAGGCCTGCGTCCGCCCCAATGGCGCGGGTCTTGTCGAACTCTTCTGGAGGCACGTCCAGCCTTGCTACCCCATCATGCACAAAGACGTCTTCATGGAGAATTTTAAGATATCCTATCGGCGCATCTCGCCGGCTTTACTCGGGGCGGTGTACCTATCGGCTTTGCGCTGGTGGTCCTACAACCCCGAGTTGTCCGTCCAGTCCGTCCCGGATGTCGTCCTGCTGCGGAAGCTACTACGAGAAGCCATATCGACCTCATACCACCGTCCGAGGTTATCATCGGTCCAGGCCGCTCTGCTACTCCTCCAGTGTCAGCCGGAGGACCCCCTCAACCCCGACCACACCTACGCCTGGGGCTTAACATGCCAAGCGCTGGCAATCGGCCAGTGCCTCGGCCTCCACCTTGACGCGAGCGCCTGGTCAATCCCAATCTGGGAGCGCAACATTCGGAAGCGACTGAGCTGGGCCCTCTACATGCAAGACCGCTGGACCGCTCTGGCCTACGGCCGGCCGGTACACATTCACCACGACGACTGGACGGTCAAGGAGCTGGTGATTTTAGATTTCGAGGACGGCGATGCTGCGGGGGGAGACGAGGAGAGGCGGACGGTTGGAGCTACAGGGAATTTGCAGTTTATGCACATGGTCCGGCTCACTGTGATTCTCTCCTCCGTACTGTCCTCATTCTACACTACGCGGAACAGCCTGGATCAAGACACCGTGTTCCTATACCAGAGGGCGCAGCCGCTCCTGTATCAGCTCCAGGATTGGCTTCGGAATGTTCCGTCGTCGTTACAGATGAGCATCGTCTACCAGAGAAAGCTCTGCTTCCACGGTTCGTGCCCTCTCACGCGCCCGTTTCCCCTCAAAGTGGTAAACATATCTAATCCGTTCTGTGGTATTCAGGCTATCTCCATTTCTCGTACTACGGAGTAATGATAACTCTTCTTCGCCGTTTAATACGGTCCACAGTTCTTCCACCCCTTTGCTCAGACGATACCGTCCTCTCGGAGATCCGCCAGATCGCTTTACAGACGGCGCAAAGTACCCTCAGCTTCGTGAAGAATCTACGAGCAGACCAGTTAGAGGCCTTCTGGTACTTCAGTAAGTCAATGCCCGCAGTGCTATCTTCGATTTAAGGAGAATGCTAATAACACAAAAAGCCTCGCCATACCTCTTCTCACTCGTCGGCTCCTTCATCACCCTCCTCCTAGTAACCTCCCTCTCTTCCCAAGAACGCTCCTTCTGGCAGGAAACCCTAAACTCCTACCTCTGGCACCTCCGCACCATGAGCAAGGGCAGCAACCCGATGCAGTACGCCGTCACGCGCCTCGAGGGCGCGATCCTGCGAGGGCTGGAGCATGCCCTCGCGGTGAACCTGAACGAGCCGCCGGATGACGACGTCAGTCCCATGATGGCGAATTTCTCACCGGCTGCGCTGGAGTATACGGACTTCGGGGACTGGGACCTTATTGCGGGGGTTGATGGGGCGTTTGATTTGCTTAATACGCTGCAGTTCGGTCCGAATCCCATCATGCCGGAAAGCAATCCCCCGTAAATACCTCGGGTTCTAGGCTATGGCAGTGGTATCCGGGTACCGGCTGTACTGTCTTGGGTCAACTTGGCGACATTTGCGGAATGAACATGGGGAATTTAGCGTTTAGACATTGTCATGCAGTTGTTGTTGATTCTATACACTCTATAATTTGCCCATCCTACCCACTTGCCCCCCAGCCATGATCGACACATCCTTGAGCCGTACCTCGCCGTCATTGACAAACCACCCTATGCGGTGGGCCTTGTCAATGGCATTCTGAGCCGCAACATCCGACGGTTTCCCAATCGGAAGTGGCAGACGATAGGTTATCGAACGGCCTCCACAAAAGACCTCCACAACCTGCCCCCTGAGGAACACCGTCACACCCTCCTTGAGCTTGACGTTGTCGTGTCGAACTATTTCCGGGCCATCCACTGGCCGGGGCAGGTGAATGTCGTACTGGTCCGCCCAGAAGTCGTCCAGCGGCGGGAAGTCCGTCAGCAGCTTGACGACAAACGTCCCCTGCGTCGCCGGGGTGAACTGGAGCCGATAACCCTTGTGCGTCTCGTCAACCTGCAGAGCCATGCCGAAGGAATGCGCATCACAGTCTGCAATGTCAAAGTGAACGAGGAGGTCCTGGTCCTTCGGCACGTCCTGGAGGGACATCTTGGTCGAGCCTATGGAAGACAGGCTGAGCTCTGGAGCGACTGTCTCGCTCGAGATGGGGGTCGAGGTTTCCCTAAACAATTCCTCCATTTCAGGCACCGCTCTGATCCTAAGGTTCCCCTCAGCATCCGCGGAAACCTCCCGCGGCACGCCCAAATCCCCTCCCCACAGCCACTTGCCTTCCACGTCGACAAAGTCACCCGCCCACCCGAAATACACGCGCTTGCTCGGGTCCCCCGCCTTGGGGCACGACTTGGCGGCGTACCACCTCCTTCCATCTAGCCGCCCCTGCGACCCATCACGGGGTACGCGGAACGGGCCGTAAGGCGAGTCCGCGACGCGGTAGACGGTCCCTGAGTCCGGCGCGTGGAAGCGGGAGTAGACGAGGTACCACTTCCCGTTTGGTAGAGAGAAGAGTTCTGGGCACTCGGGGCAGAACATGTCGTTGGGGGAGTAGAGCGGCGTCGGCTCAAACGTCCAGGTATCCAGGTCCTCAGACGTGAGCAGCGCAACGCACCCGCGGCTCCAGTACGGGCCCTCGGCGAGCCGCGACGCGATAATCATCCAGTATCGCGACTCGGACTCATTCCAGAAGATGAAGGGGTCCCGGAAGTCAATGTCCTCGAGCTGCGATCTGCCGTCGCCGCGGAAGGTGATTTCCTTGCCGGGGGACTCGAACCCGCCGTCACCGTGCTTGCTGCTAGACTTGGCACGGAGGATTACCTGCTTCCCGCTTTCGGAGAGGTTGTACCCCGTGTAGAAGATGTTCATGTTACCGTCCGGTCCCAAGACTGCTGCGCCGGTCCAGGCGCCGTCTGCGTCTGGGGCAGTCCGGTCTTCACCAGGCCTGATGGCAGGGGAGGGGTCTCGAGTCCAGTCGACGAGATTAGTGGAGCGCATGCGCCACCAGGAGGACCGTAGCCTCGGGGGGTGGTGTCTGGTGAAGGGGGGCGTGGTCAGATGGAAGACGTGATATGTGTCGTCCACGAGCAGGGGGATGGCGTCGGCGGCCGCCTGTGCGGGAGACGGCCTACTGTAGGAGCCGCCCTCTGGCGGCGGCGTCGGGACTTGGTGGGCGCCCATTCTCGGTGATGCAAAGCTAGGACAGAGTGTATGGTAGAATGAGGTGAACTTGACTGAGAGTACAAGTATACATGAATGGATGTACTGCCCAAACAACATGCCATATATAGACCCGGCAGATGGATCTAATCTGGTCGCCGCGTCAGTCCGACCAAAGCCCGCCGCGGCGACGGCTCAGGGGGGGTTCCAGTACTCGGGCCGCGGCATCCCTTTCTGTGCCGCAATCCGACCACGGCCCGCGGCGCTTGAGACATATTGCCGTCGGCATCCTCGATCCAGAATAGTGCCCCTTGGTAACTTTCCTAGCCTCTCCACAAACTACTACATCAGGAAAAGTGAGCTGCCGCTAGTGCAGCGAAAAACGTGGAAATCCGGCTGAGTGGAGCACCTTTCAACGAAAACCAAATTACCAGGGCTGACTCCCACCGCGGCGCCATGGCAAATCCCATGGGGTTTCTCCACGTTTTCCCCCCATTCTCCGAAGTACGGGGTAATAATGGTACCACCTGACGAACTGGGGTTGCGCCCGTGGTCTGCGAACCTAAACACCGGCCCCATAACGGAGCTGTGTCCTCGCCCTGCGAAATATATAAGGCTCCCCCGGATTTCCGAGCTGATGGGAAAGGTGATCGACTACTGTTCTCTCCACCCCCGGATTTCAAGTACGGAACAGTAAACATGGGGAAGATACAGCATCCTTACGTTTGGCTCTTTTGCGGCTTCGCCGCACTCGGCGCCTGCCTCTACGGGTATGCCTCTTGCCTTTGCGCAGCCGAGTCGTACCATCCGAACTAACAGTCGATAGGTACGATGGCGTCTACTTCAACGGAGTCTCTACTCTCGGTAAGGCTGTCGATATCCCTGGTGGCCCCGACCGTCCTGCTAACGGCCGGCAGATGTGTTTCTCGAGCACTTCGGTGAGAAGAACGCCGATGGCGAGTGGGAGATCCCACCGGGCACACTGTCCGTCATGACTTCCATGATCAACGTCGGGGAGCTCGCGGGGTCCCTCTCCGCCGCCCCCCTGAACGACTACTTTGGGCGCAAGGGGGTCTTCCTGGTGGGCACCGTGACTATTATCATCGGCGTGATACTTCAGCTCGTCACGACGTCCAGCCGAGACCTCATGACGGCCGGACGCGCGATCCTCGGCTTCGGGGTCGGCAACTTCTCTGCCACGTCGCCGCTTTACATGGCGGTAAGTGAGAGCTTCCAAACAAGCTTCCGCTCCGCGAAAAGCTCTCTTCCCCGGACTACACTGACGCTCGCTTCCCACAACAGGAAATCTCCCCCGCGTCCCTCCGAGGCCCGACCCTAATGTGCTGGCAACTCACACTGTCCATCTCCCAAATCATCGCCGCAGCCATAAACCGCGGCGTCGTCGACGTCAAGACCACCTTCGCCTACCGCTTCCCCATCGGCTTCCAGCTCCTCTTCCCCGTCATCGTTCTCCTCGGCATCTGGTTCGTCCCCGAGTCTCCCCGCTGGCTCATACGGAAGGGCCGCATCGAGAAGGCGGAGGCCGCGCTGAGGTCCATACACCGCGAGGACAAGACGTTTGATCCTCAACCGCCGCTGAGGGAGATGCAAGGGGATATTGACAGGGAGATGGAGGAGGAGGCAGAGGGTGGGTGGTTGCAGCTCGTGACGAACCCCGTTGAGCGGCGGAAGGTCATCTACAGCGCGGGGGCGCTGGTGGCGCAGCAGATCAACGGCATCCAGTGGTTCTACTACTTCGGGACTGTCTTCAGCAAGAGCATCGGGCTGGATGACCCCTTTTTGATGACGCTCATCGTCTTCCTCATCCAGGTCTTCGTCGTCCTGGCCGCTGTGCTCTTTTCAAACAAAATCCCGCGGCGGCCCCTTCTCTTCGTCACGACTGGCATCATGATGGTTTCCATTTTTGTGGTGGGATGTCTGGGAATTCCGGGGAATCAGCCGACGGATGCTATTGGCAAGACCATTATCAGCTTCGTCATTATCGAGATTGTTGCTTTCAACTTTGCCTGGGGTCCCCTCGGCTGGGCGATTGTAAGTTTCCTCACCCAAGAACTCCAATCCTTAGTGCAACCACAAGCACCGGGCCATCCACTAATGACTCTCACTAGGCATCCGAGATGGCCGTCGGCCGAAACCGGAGCAAGATCTACGCCGTCGCCGTTGCCTCTTTCTGGGTCACCGTCTGGGTCATTGTCTTCACCCTCCCCTACATGTACTACGAGGGCAACCTCGGTCCCAAGACGGGCTTCGTCTACACGGGCCTCAGCTTCATCACCATGGCTTACGTGTACTTTTGCGTCGGCGAGGTCACGGGCCGGACCATGGAGGAGATCAACGGGTTTTTCAGGGACGGAATACCCGCGAGACAATGGAAGCATCAGCCGCGCATGAGTGAGGCTGTTGCTAGTGAGTATGGAGGGGAGAAGGAGAACCCGGAGGTCTTGGAGGAGAAGGCTGTGGCGTCGGAAGAGACTGCGAGGGAAGGGACGGTGGTCGGTGGGGCGGGGCGAGAAACAGTATAAGCCCCTTGGAACGGTCACGTATTCATAATTTCTCCACCCATGTTTGGTAATCCTAAAGTCATCCACATTGCGCTGCTCAGCGGATCCCCGTGTTCGTTGAACTTTTGCCCCCTACATACCAGACCGCTCCGAGCGTGTACTATTCCGCAGACAACAAACAACTCGCGGTGTCCGGCTATCACACCAACATAATGAGTGAGAGCGAGTAAAACGTGGAAGCTTGGGCCGGAGTTTGCCCCGTCCGGCCCGTATTCTACATGACACCATAATCCTACAGGTAGAGTAACCATGTCGCTAGATAAGGAAGACTACGGTCAGGTAGGGAATCGCAGGGATGATTCTAGGTTTTTAGGGTCTCCGAATGTATCGGGCTGTTCAATTCGGACTCGAAGTTCCATTTAGTTATAGGGTGTCGAGGTTGGATACCGGCGGAGAGCACACGGTGGTTGTACAATGACACTGGGCCTGAGATAGGCCAATCGCCCGTCAACATCGCCCCCTCGGCAGTGGGCATAGAGGAAACCTCGTCTCCCATTCCATACTCTGAGTCCAGGTTTTCTGTGGACATTGTCTAGCCTTCTGGCATGGTGGTCGTCGTGACTGCACTCACAGGGGTGACTAGGCTCCCTCGAGGCACCGGTGGCCTGCATCTCGCAATGTGCTCCCCAACCTTAGATGAGCAATGAGGCCTCGTATTACGAGCGTATTATAGACTATCAATCGTTCTTTGCCTATTAATAGTACGGTCTCTGTCTCGACCGATAACGCGCCCCCTGATATAATGACAATTTCCGCCATTCCTGCTGACCAGCGCTTTTGATACCGTTTAACGCTGTAGCTGGTTGCCCACTCCACTGTGGCTTTCGACACCTTTATGAAAGAAATTATACAGGGATTAACCGGCCAGGGACAGACTTACAATCTGGTGATCCTATGGGTGAAGTCGCAAGGGAACGCATCCTTAGGCTAAAGTCTCAAAGGACCACCGCTCCTAGCCCAAGCCTCTACTCGAAACTAGGGTCGCGCTGAGTCGAAGTCATTTGCATGACGACGAAATCAAGACGCAATGGAATGAATCGTGCAGTAATCATCCAGAAAGCCACTTGCCTCATAAACTGCGTGTTGGTGGGTGCCGTCGTACCGGTACAAGAATCTGGGCCCAGGGCCACAATAATAACTATATTATAGGTACATAGTTAAAAAGATGAATATGTCGCGAATACAGACGGGTCCAGCTTGACCCCATGCCACCAGAGACCGCCCGCCAGTCGTTCAATCTGCATTCCCTGCGCTAATGCTTTCTCGCGGTCCTTCTCAAACTCCTTTCCGAGCACGCCGAATCATTGCCGTCGTATCAAAGGCCACCATTATACAACCAGACCGCCCTCACTAGGGATAGGCGGCCATGCCTTCCTTGTGTGGCTGATAGCCGGTCTTATCAACCAGCGGCGCCAGACGAGCTTTTACTTCGTTGTCGGCCTGAATGACCTGACAGCACTGGCACCAGAACGCCGTGCAACAGTCTCCACACCCACTTCCGGGAATATCGAAGCGTTGGCGTATGTCACCTCGCTTGATCATTGTGTAGATCCAACCACTCAAGAACAAAGTGAGGCCGCCATGGATTAGGCAATCGCCGTTAACCATGTCGGGGGACTCGGATGTGGGGTCTTGGAGTCGGGAAGCGGTGCGACCAACCACTTGGGAGAAGGTTAGCTACACGTATTGTGATAACGACCAAGAGCTATAGGCGATGGACACTTACGTAGACATGGCACAAAGGATCCGAGTACACAGTTCCCGCAAGGCGAGCAGTTGCAGAAACTGGACTGCCAGTCGCCACCTGTGATCTCATGAATTGGCTCCATCGTTGGTTGTCATTAGGCTCGATGTTCAGGACAATTCTAGAATGCGTGTGGACTGAGTCGGCTTGATAGAGGGGTCAGTTTCGTTGGCGAAGAGGGATGATGTGCTGTCGTTATATGGAAAGTAAACTGAATGGAAGATGTGAACGGAAGTCAATAGGGCTAGAGACTTTTATATAGAGCATCCTGTAGGCCTCTTGCCATGTTCTCTAGCGTAACCCACTTTCTATTCGGGGGCCACATAGCCGAGACGTCGGGGCCCATGCCCATGTGGGTACTGCCAATCATTCCCGCTGTCAGATTAGCCAAGAGTGGAAGTATTACGGTGTACATTCCGAGTGACGCGCAGGTGCATTGGACAGCTTGGGTAATTTGGTATTAGCTTTGCCTATTCACGTTATACATAGTAGAATAGGCGCAAAGCGGCGTCCGAAACAGTTAAGGGGTTGGGGCCGACCTCCGCCCAGTATCCACCTACGGACGTTGGTTGGAAGTGAAGAGTCTTCGTTTCCTTCTCTGGCCAGTAGCTACCGGGATTTTCGACGGAGAGATAGGAACCTAGGCTAGGGGCAAGGCGATCTCCGTGTCAGGATCCTACCTGAAGTCCGCTACGACGATTCCGAGAATAACCGACCCAATCAACGAACGACCTGAATACGCATATCTTGTATCGCGCTCCAAAAAATGCGTATTACTTTGGTCTCGACATGCGGTTCGTATCGAGAAGCATATCTCGGGTCGACTAGCGGGCCCCGCGTCGAGGAGGAGTAGGGCATTTTACTGAGTGTAAGCTAACAGATGTGGGTCCTTCGATACGCATTTAAGTACCGGCATCAATACACGCCCCAGCGCCGACCAAGCCAAGCCTCTTCCCTTATCCCCCTGACGATCGTATCCTTGCGGCGCAGATAGGGCTGCTTTAGTATGTTGGTAATAAGATCCATGGCAATCCATGGACTTAGTCTGTCATGCTTCTCCACTAGAATTCCATTTGTTGATATATGGATCTTAACTCGGCGTAGTCGGCTATTTGCTCGGATATGGAATCTACGTAGCTTGACGGTAGCCGGAGAACCATAAGGTTGTGATACAGTATGGATAATCTCGTGTATAATTGCTAGGATCGTTCTTCCCTTCCCGTTTTCAATGTAGTAGGCGCAGACCTGGGGCTTTAAGACAGCTCTGTTGTAATTTTCTAGACACTCAGTGATCGCTGCTTCATGGAAGGATATATTCCCCGGTAGTTGAGCACTGCACATCCGGCTCTGCATCACAGTCCTCGGTAGTGTATTCAACGAGTATCCGTCAGGAAACCTGTGTGTGGCGTCTGCGAGATGAAATTCATAATTGGAGTATCATTTCCGCCAAGGCAGGTATCATGGTATGGACGTTGTCGAGGACGTCCTCGCAGCGAGATAGTGGTGGTTGTCCTAAGGGGTTCATCGAGTTTTCTTTTACTTTGTTCCTTTGAACCAATTAATAACCATGACGGAGGCCAACAGTATTTTCATCTTCGACACGTACACGCACAGATAATAGGCAAAAGGTGTCGAAGGGCTTGCTTCAGAGAGAAAACCTACCCGGGACATTGCCGGCATTCAAACTATAGGGGAAGAAATTCTAGGGCTACCGAGACAAGGTGGTGTAGAGGCAACGTTGGCTCAGTCGAATAATCAGCAGGATCCACCTTCTTGGTCAACATATAGATGAGTTAAAACATGTTTATGAATAACAAACGAGAACGAAGTAGGCACGCGTACTATACGCCCAATATCCAGCTCAACTTAGTGCCTCCATTAACAGACTACTCCAGAAAGGACGAAATGTGTCACAAGATTGATTCCATTCACCAGACGGGGAGTAAAATCTGAATTTAGCTCGGAACACAGCGGGTTTCGTCGACTGCGAGTATAAACTAGAGCTGGACAAGACGAAATAAGAAATTGGAAGTCGAGAAACGCTCCGCGAAGACCAAGCTGGCCACATTTTAACTATAACGTCGAGCGGAATTTCACAGTGCCTCATTGTATTGACTAAGTCCCGGAGTGAAACAGAATCTAGGGACAGGTTATCAGATCTAATTTCAACACCACAATAGCTGTAAAATCTCCGTTATAGGCTAGTAGGGCCGTTGGTTCGAGAAGTCCGCCAATACACTTGTTTATCACTGTTGATCGCACATTCCTCCTACTCGAAATCAAACCACTGGTCTGACTTCCCAGCTTCCCAATATTTTCGCCCATAATGCACATCATTCCCAATTTTGACGATCTTCGCATCGCTCCGATAGGGGCGGCTGGACTATAGGCTAAACCTAGGCGGCCCACCCAGCGTTGTATTGGGTTCCGGCAATATACTGCTGTCCACCTCATACGAGGATTTAAGGAAGCAGTTTCGCTCTTCATGTCCTGCAATTCAGGTTTTTTTTTCCCCTGTGCTAGTGACGATCAGCGAGACATAATGGCGAAACTGAGCTTGGTATGGGCCCTCGCCTCCGCCCTCCTTGTCCTTGGGCAAGGACCAGCCGCACAATCAGAAAACTCGACCTATTTCAACCCCGTCCTACCGGGCTGGCATTCCGACCCCTCATGCGTACAAGTCGATGGAACCTTCTTCTGTGCCACCTCTACATTTATTGCTTTCCCCGGAATTCCAATATACGCATCCAACGACCTCGTCAATTGGAAACTCGCATCGCATGCATGGAACCGGGAGAGTCAACTTCCCGGCATTAGCTGGTCGACGATAGAGCAGCAGCAGGGCATGTACGCCCCGACACTGAGGTACCGCGATGGGGAGTTCTATCTTATCTGCGAGTACCTCCGGGGCGTAGAGCCCATCACTGGCGTTGTGTTCAAATCGACGGATCCGTTCAGTGATGAGGCTTGGAGCGATCCGGTTACCTTTACCCCAGAGAAGATCGACCCGGACCTCTTCTGGGATGACGACGGGAAAGTCTGGGTTGCGACTCAAGGCATCATTCTCCAAGAGCTCGATCTCGAGACGGGTGAGCTTAGTGAGCCTCCCATTGAACTCTGGAACGGGACGGGAGGCGTGTGGCCCGAGGCGCCCCACATCTACAAAAAGGACGGGTGGTATTACCTCCTGATTGCCGAGGGCGGGACGGCAACCGACCACGCTGTTACGATTGCCCGGGCGAAGGAGATAACTGGGCCGTACGAGCCTTATGAGGGGAATCCGATCCTGACGAACAGGGGCACGGACGAGTATATCCAAACCGTTGGCCACGCGGACCTGTTCCAGGATCCAGAGGGAAACTGGTGGGGAATGTGCCTCGCAACCCGATCTGGACCAGAGTATACCGTTTATCCAATGGGTCGCGAGGCTGTCCTTTTCCCCGTCACATGGGAGGAAGGGGAGTGGCCCGTTCTTGAGCCCGTTCGTGGTGAGATGAGCGGATGGCCTTTGCCGGCCGAGAACCGCGACCTCCCCGGCGACGGACCGTTCAACTCCGATCCAGACGAGTATGACTTTGGTGAGGGAAGTTCGATGCCCCGGCATTTCGTCTACTGGCGCGTTCCCCGGGATGACACGTTTTCGATTACGGAGAAGGGACTCGAGGTGGAACCAACTCGCAATAACCTTACAGGGACCTTGGGGATCCATGACGTGGAGGAGCTGAGCGGGAGGCAGGGTGTCGCCTTTGTCGGCCGGCGCCAAACGCACACTTTGTTCACGTTTAGTGTTGACCTCACCTTCAGTCCGGAGCAAAAAGGGCAGGAGGCAGGCGTTACTGTGTTCCTGACGCAGATGAATCACATCGACTTGGGCGTTGCGCTCCTCCCGTCCGGGTCGGATGACTCGCAACTCGAGCTTTCGTTCCGGTTCCGGGCGGAGGGTACTGGCACCCCGCCCGCACCGGTGACAGTCCCAGTTCCCGGCGACTGGACCGAGGGCGCAATCCGGCTGCAGATTTCGACTACCAACTCAACGCACTACGAGCTATCGGCAATGCCGGCTTCCGTCCCTGACGCGGAGATCGTGGTGGGAACTGCATCTGGAGAACTGGTTAGCGGTGGCGAGGGCTCTTTCGTCGGCAGTCTCATCGGGATCTACGCGGCCTGCAATGGAGAGGGGAGTGGGACTGTTTGCCCGGAGGGTGGGAATGCGGTCTTTAATCGGTGGAGGTATACTGGAGAAGCACAGTATATCACCGAGACTGAGAGCATTCCTGTCGACTAGTAACTAAGTGGGTATCGATTGGGCCCACCAACATCCGCCCGACAAAGCTCGTTCGTCTCCCAAACGACACCATTAGGTATACAACGTAACAAAAGGACAAGGTGAAACAAATATCGCAGAGTATTCATCCCTCATGAGTAACCTCAATCTCATCGCTCGCCTTGTGCTTCCCACCCCCTGTCTCCAAATCCTTGGACCTCCCAGAATCATACGTCACCGCGACGTCGTCAAAGTCCCCGACCTCCATCCACCGATCGCTCGTCGCGGGAACCGGGAAGAAGCGGCAGAGAACCCAGTACACCGCCGCCGAGACGAAGAATCCGCCCAGGTAGTTAAAGTTATAGATGTACGTCGCGCCGGAGGGGACGTCCGCCCCCACCGCGCCTGCGAACCCCACGACGTTAAGAAGAATGCCAGCAATATACGCCACGTACGCTCTGGGGTTGAAACCAAAGAAGTAGTAATACGGTGCGGTCTTGCGCGCGTCGTAAAGCTCCCTCACCTTCAGATACCCCTTCCTGACGACGTAGTAGTCGCAGCACATCACACCGGCGATGGAGCTGAGGAACACGCTGTACGCGGAGAGATAGGTCGTGAACTGGTTCGCGGACGTGAGGAGGGTGTAAGGGCACATTGCCAGGCCGACGGCAGCGCAGATGTAGCCACCCCGCCGGATGCTGATATACCGGGGCAGTAGGGCTGTCATGTCCGTCCCGGCCGACACCGAGTTCGCCGCGATGTTCGTGCCCAGCTGCGCTAGCGCAAAGGCGAGGCCGATCATGAAAGTGCCGAAACGCTCGGCGGAGTTTCCGTCGTCGATGAACATCTCGAGAAGCTGGAGCGGATTCCAGATCGGCTCCTCCACATCCGGGTATATCAGAACGGAGGAGGACGACACGATGATTCCGATAAAGGAAGTCACGGCGAACCCGGTGGGGATCGTGATGAGCTGTGACCAGAGCGCGTCCCTAGGCTTCGCGGCAAAACGCGAGAAATCCGGATCATTCATGATGAGAGCCGCAAAATTTGCGATCGAAGACATAATTCCTAAAACAACCTGCCACGCAAGATCCGAGCCGTGGATGGTGTTGGGTTGGCTGACGATGGGGCCGGGTCCGCCGGCGCGGACGACGGTCCAGACGAGAAAGGCGATGCCCGCGACGGGGACGACGTAAGACTTTACGGTGAAGAGATGGCGGACCTTATGAACGGGGAACCAGATTGCGGGGAGGGAGCAGAGCCAGAAGATGAAGAAGGAGACCCAGTCGGCGGTGGTGGTGCCGGCGGGGTCGTGGAAGCTGTTAGGGATCTTTTCCCGGTCCTGTGAGGTGTCAGTACAAGGATCCGATTTGATGGCGGTGAAAAGAAGCGCACCCAGCTCTTCCAGATGGATCTTATCATGACGTAGACGCAGTTGCCGCCAAGGTAGGCCTGGACGCCGTACCAGATGCACGCTTCAAATGTCAGCTGCATCCCGGAATTGTTGGGCCTCAGAGCAAATCTCACCCATGGCCGCCCGATTGAAAACAGGCCACAAAGCCCCCCAAATCCCAAACGACGCCCGGCTCGCGACGGGAAACCCAACATGATACACCGCCCCGATCCTCCCCGTAAGACAGATGAAGCACGCCGCAATGGCATACCCGGCCCACACGCAAAGCCACGACTGCCACCACGACAAGCCGGCCGTGACCATGGAGTTGGCAATCATCCACGTGTTGAGGTTGAACGAGTCGGCGATCCAGAAGCCGACAAAGTTCCAGGGCCCCCACTGGCGGCGGGCGGGCTCGACGGGCTTGAGGTCGCGGTTCACAAGCTGGGGGGAATCAGGGATGGAGCTCTTAGTGTGGGTGGGGGGTCGGGTACCATGAGCTGAGCCGTTGATAGGCCTGGCTCCCGTTCTAGGGCGAGCTTGTCGAAGAACCGCCTTGCCATCGTTGCGGTCTTGCGCGGGCTGTAGGGAATAGGAGATAAGATATGGCCGGAGAGATAGATAGTCGGGAGATTAAATCGAGTAAGCAGAAACGATATACAAAAGGCACCCCGGCGTGACGACAAACTAAAAACATGTGGCGATGATGATCGAAGAGGAAGTCTCGGAAGATCAGGAGCTTTCCGGATTTATAGTATTCTTCCGCGGTCGTGACCACCATGTGGGAGTGACGCGGAGATAAGCTCAGCGCCTCTTCCGCCATCACCCTCGGCCCGGGCGCCTTCCCGGTTTGGAAGGAAAAGTCGCGTTGCGAAACGAGAGACTTGCCTCCAATTGCATTCAGTAGTATTAAGAACCTTGACATCTGCTAGGAACAGGGTGGACTCGGCGGAGTCATGCCGTATCTGTGACGTTATAGCGCCTGTCCCCAAAGTAACCAAGTTACAAAGTACCGTATCGCGTTCTTATCTCCACGATACCGCGATACACAATGCGCGTCTGTGATTCGCCATACCCGGCAGGTGAGAATCGCGGGGATATCCGCTTTTGGATCTCTCTCGGTGTCATGAGGTCACTTCCGGCATGCAACCCTGGATATTCAATGGGGAAATGTGACGGTCACTCGCCATCGTCAAGCTTTGCGATGTTGTTTGCTCCAGAAAATGAGGGGTTGGTGCGTCGTACCTCGAGATGGTGGGAGACAAATGTTGTGGCGTGGTATCGCCGAAAACCATTCAAGCTTTGCGCTAGGTAAAGTATCCTCACTGGCGTCGATACTGTTCCCCTAGGAACTTACGTTGTTATCTGGTTCCTCGCCAGGCTAGCCCCGTATTCCAAGGTTCGGTTCCTTGCTGATCGTTCCTGTACTAGGCGGGACATCACGTGCAACGGTAACAGCAAAATCACGGATAGGCGTCTGTGAGCGGATATGGCTCGTTCCGATAGGAAGTAGAGATAGTAGGACTACTATCGAAACGGGGAGTGATAGACATTAGTCAATGTAGATGCATAAAACTACGATATGCCAATTCTCTAAAAGACACCTGAGTGCTTCCTAGGACAATGATCGGCTAACACGGCCATCGCCCGCAGCGGGGCACATACCATCGTCGACAGTGGAGGCATCAAATAGGTAAGTCCCGACGCAAACTTCCGCAACCATTACGAGCAGACTTGTCCAAAAGTTCCGCGCACGGCTAATCTATGCCTAGGGTGGAATCAACTATGCATTTCGTGTAAGCGAAGTCTGCCTGGAGAAGACCTTGGATCGTCACGTAAGAATATGGCTTTGAAGAACATTAGAAGGCGTGAACGTCGAATAGAATACTCATGTCCGACTTGAGATATCTGTTCCCTTGACATTAAGCAACGGAGCAGAACCGCTCTCGGCTAGGATATAGATCACCCTTCACCCTACCTGGGAAGCTTTCCAGGTAGCTCTGGGAGTTAAAGCAGATCGCGGAAGTCGCATTGATGGATTAGCCGATTGTCTGAATAAGCCTAGAGTTGAGAATAGATGTAAAAATGAGACTGAATTCACAACACGGGGTTTCACAGCAGGATATATACGGGGTGTCTATTATATTGATGCCGCTACTATACAATCGGGTGCGAAAAGGGCTGTAGATGTCTACAACTTGAGGCTTCTTAACTTAATACGATGGAATATTGACCGAATAACCCATAACCTATACATGAGAGCTAGTATTAAAGCGAATACTTACTGCCTGCATAGCGTTGGGAACATACCGCTTCCCTAGAAGGTCGCTCATTGGTTTTACGCCGAAGCCCTTGAAAATGGAGGAATATATAAAACCCCAGTGTAAGAGTACTATGGAACTACATGATTGTTATCCCTTATACCTTGCACGTGCATTCTCGTGAGAAGATATCAGTAAGACGGCACTATTTGCGGAGATGGTCCTATTTACGATTCTGGACACACCCGTGCATGAAGGCCGAAATCATCCTGATTTAAAGTTTTGGTCGCAATCTTGTTATACCTGGCTGTTTAATCCGGAATTTTGAGTGTGAAGATTGACTTTGAGGCGCGAAACCTCGAGCTCGCGGCATTTTTCTTTATTTGCGGACAACAATACCGAGATCCGGGCGCTACCACTTGACATCTACTAAAGCACAGTCGCCTCGTCCTCGAGAAACGAGGCGAGGTTGACTGTGGTTGGGTTCTGCCCAGGCTTGGAACGTTTCTGCCCCGCATGACACTCAAGGCCATTCACCAAGCTGCAGCCCAATCCCGGCCGGAATGGTCCGATCCGCTCATTGTCAGGCGCGGCCTAATGTTGCTCCGCCGCCCTCAAACCTTCGCCGAGCTTCGGAAGCCTCGCCTTGCAGTTAGCCTGAGGTCCCACCACAGCCTGGTCTAATTACCAAGCCACTGGTTCTATGCTATATAATATCAAGCAATGCTTCGCGCCTTGAGCTAATGGCGCTCTTGTTCCCATTTTCCCAGACAAGTGCTGCATGCTGACTTGATGCACACTTGCAACTCCCAAGAGCGTGGAATCACAGCCATGGAGGCCGAATTCCCTCAATCCGCGCGCGAAGCGCAAGAACACATCCGCGCTATCAGGCGCGACAAAGGCCTTGGCGACGGGCCGGATCAGATAGGGAACAATGCAGCCGATCTCGAAGCGGCCCTTCAAGTGTACGTCGTGACATTTCCTCACCTTTGCAGACTTTGCTCACACATCGCAGACTGTCAAACGACTTATACCAAACGCCCACACATTTCCTCCTAGAGCTTATCCAAAATGCGGACGACAACTCTTACACCGCTGAGGTCCCCACCCTCTCCATCTGGTACTCCAAGGGCCTCATCAGGGTCGATTGCAACGAGAGGGGGTTCACCCGGAAGAATGTCGATGCAATCTGTCGCATCTGCCAGAGCACTAAGAGCGGCCGGAGCAAGAGCGCCGGCTTCGTCGGCGAGAAAGGCATCGGCTTCAAGGCCGTCTTCAAGGTAGCGCACAAGGTCTGGATATCGTCGGGCCACTACTCGTTCCGCTTCGACCGCGACGCGCACTTGGGCATGATCGCGCCCATTTGGGACAAATTCCCGCAGCCGACAAAGCCCGGCTGCACGTCGTTCTTGTTGAAACTCGCTGGAGACTGTGATGAGAATGGGATCACTGAGGAGCTTCAATCTCACGATGAGAGGACCCTTCTGTTTCTCCGTCGGCTTCGGCGGCTTGAGATTGATGTTAAGCCCGGTATTTTGTCTCTCAAAAAGCCTTACAGGACGATCCTTGGTCGACAGGGGGGTTCTTCAGATACCGCGTCAACAATGGTTCTCATGAGGGACGGGGTGAAGAAACACTACTTTGTCTATCGTCAAGAAGCTGCTAAGCTACCAAGGGAGGCTCGCAGGCCCGGCATCTCCAGCTCTGAGATTGTGCTCGCTTTCCCGCACACGGGGATCAATGGCGACCGACCTGTGCGCCCCGTCATTGAGAGCCAGAACGTCTACGCATTCCTGCCAATCCGCAACGCCGGCTTTCATGTAAGTCGAAATTCACCCGTGCATCTCTTATTCTTTTCATCTGACGAATCGACACACAGTTCCTCTTGCAGGCCGACTTTCTCCTCTCTGCAAACCGCGAAGACGTCCATCTCGACCCAGCGTGGAACAAGGTACTCTCTATAACAGCGGCTGTCGCATTCTGCAATGCTGTTCTCCACGTGGGTACGCTTAGCAACAACCTGCGCTACTCCTGGGTCGAGTACATCCCGACCACTATCGCCAAGACCCCGTTCTTCGAGAACCTACGGCAGGGAATCCTCACGCAGTTGAAAAAGTCAAAGATCCTGGAGGCACAGTCGGGCAACAGGTGGAAGCCGGCCGACCTCGTGAGAGTACCCGACATGTTCCTGGACTCTACCGGCCGCCCATTTATGATGCGCGACAAGGATGGGGATAAGTACCTCGCGGGGAGGTACGACAAGCCAGGGGCAGCGGAGCGAGGCCTAGACGCCCTGAGCCTGAAGATCATGGATGTCACTACTTTTTATAGGGAGATGGAGCTGGCCCTCAAGGGCGGACCGGCGGAGTTCTTCGCGTCGAAGTCGACGGAGTGGCATTCTAGCTTCGCGCGCGCCTTACGCTGCACAAACCGACCCTTTGGAGCACCCGAGCTGCCAGTCATCCCGCTCAAAGATGGGACCTGGGTTAATCGCGGGCAGGGAAACTTCTTCCCGGACAGCACGTCAGCGGTTCCCCAGGGGATCAACGTCAGCCTTGTCGACGCCGAGGCGGCGGCAAATCCTAGCAGGAAGGAACTCTTCGCCGTGATGGGCGTGGAGGACCTCACGGGCCCTCGGATCAAGGACCTCATACGCAATACCCATGCTAATATCGTTTTCAACCCGGACCACCTGGATCCGGAGGTTCTGGTATCTCACGCGGCGTTCCTCTTTGGCGAGCGGGACAAGACATGCCTCAATAGGCCTATGTCAATTTGGATGGCCGCCGAGGTGGGTCCTTGCCGGCGGAGCGACACGATGTACCTCCCCTCTGGCGTCTCCAGTGCCGCCAGCCGCCTTCTTCCACATTCCGCGGGGGCGACCTACGGGTTCCTTCATCCGGAATATCTCAAGGTGGATGTTCCCGACAAGGCATTATGGCTCGAGTTCCTGCAAAACCATTGCCAGGTCCGCGTCTACCCCCGGTTCTTCGTCCCCAAGTACAATTTGAAGGGCTCGGCGGAGATTAACCTCCACGGCGATTTTCGCTTTGTCATGGAAAATCTGGCGCCCAATACTTGGCTCAGCGTGCTCAGGGACGGCTGGAGTTTCTACGAGACGTGGCTCGGTGGCGTATCCCGCGACCGAGACGTTTCGAACTACAGGTCCGAGCTCCAAGCGCTGGTGAAGTATCTGTGTGAGTATAAAGTCTTACGTACGGGCGGCGGCGGCCTGGCGACGCTCAAAGACACGTACATGCCACGCAAGTACCTGACGGAGGAGTACGGGAACCTCGCGCCGTTCCTCGACGTGCCCGACCCGACGGATTACCGATGGGGCCCCCTTATGATGTGCTTCGGAATAGGCGAGGAGGCCGACGTCAAGTTTTACTTATCTTGTCTGGGCGGCGCAAAGAAGGACTGGAAGGTGTCGGTGGATAAGATTAAGCACATCATGCACAAGATCGAAGACGGACTGGACGTGAAAACTGACGAGTTGAACCTTATTCGGTAAGATGACCCAGACCGTTTTCTTTCCGGTCTCATGTTAATCCCTATGGTTGCTAACGGCTCTTTAGGACAAGGATGAATCAGGAGAAACTCATCCACGTCCCGCCGGCCGGGAAAGGCAGGGAAGGCGATCGCGGCATATGGGTCTCCCAGTTACACTGCTTCTGGCGAGGCGAGCAGTGGCTCACGCAGTCGTTTGGCCTCGAGAAGGTTTACCCAGATCTCGAGGTCCTCTTCCGCACGTACCTCTTGGTCCCGAACGCGGGAGCCGACCACTACATCAGTGAGGCGCGCGCTCTCACCAAGCTCGAGCGCACGCCGCTGTCGCAGATCGAGAGGGTCTTCGTTGCTCTTACGTCGCAGGTAAAGGCCGGCGGCCTCGACACGCGTCAAAAGGACGAGATCCGGAGCCTTGATATTATTCCCGTCACCTCTCCCGGGGATGCTTTCAGAAATCTTGTGGCTGTCTCGGCTGAGACGCCGTGGCTTATTGCGGACAGGGAGAATCTCCGGGACCAGTTCCGGTCTGTCCTGCCGCTCTGCATGTTTGAGCCAGCGTTTGTGCTCAAGATCAAGCCTCTTCTCGTTGCTATTGGTCTGGGAGATAGGATTTTGAGTGAGCTTGTGACGAGCATCACCGAGGCGGAGGGTGAAGCCGAGTTCCACAAGGACCTTACAAAGAAGTATCGGAAGCGAAGCAAGTACTTATTTAGGTACGTTAATCCCCTCTTATGCTATATTCTTCTCACCGTATATACTTATCGCGGGCCAGGCTCATTCCAGAGAATCAAGCGGACCCGGAGCACCTACGCAGTAAATTCAGCTACGTCAACGTCTTCGTGGCACCAAAGATCGTGCAGTACTGGAATGCACCACTCGGCCTCAGCCAGGTAACTAGCACGCGCTCCGAGGGCATCGCGTTCCTCGAAAGCGATCTGTCGGGGGTGATGCGCATCTACCTTCGCGCCGGGTATGAAGAGGACGCGTACCCCTACGAACTCGCGGAGCAGCTGCGAGCCTTTTTCAATATTTCCCCTGGTCATAGGGACCTCCTCGCCGCTGCCATCACTGCCCCCGAGGAGAGAGTCGAACAGCTTTTCGACTCCAGAGGAATCGCTCCGCTGATTGAAGAGGGGGTCTCGAGGGACGGGGAAGACGTGACGCTCGGCCCCGTGCGGTTCCCGCCCGGCCCAAGCAAGACCGCCCGCATGCGTCTCGGAGGCGAGTCTCGCCTCACGCGCCTCCTAAGTAGCACTCGCTTCGGGCCCTCCTTCTTCAACACCGTCGAGGCTACGTCGGGCACCCTACCGCCCTACGACGTGGCCGTCCAGAGGTCTACGCATAACGCGATTGGCAGGCCCGTGGAGCCCCGATCTTTCCTGGACGGCGTGACGTTGGCAGGCTTGAATAATGAGCTGGGGAAGCTGGAGTTTGTGCAGAAGGAAGGCGCCGTGGTGGGTACGCCTAGGGTCGAGACTAGTTTCTTTGATCGGTTCAGGTCGTGGGCGCACCGGGATTCTGACGCGGGAGAAGCAATGGTAATATCCTAGAATTACATTGAGAGGACTGGCGGCTGTTCTAACTCGTCCCGTCACAGGTATCTGACATTCTGGCCGTGATCCTCGGGCGCCAGTACTACAAGGAGCAGATGTGGCAGACCAGACGGCAGAGACGACAATTTTCGACGGCGGCTTTTACCTTTGCGGATACGCAGGGAAAGTTCAGCTCTTTCCTTATGCGCCTCGACGGGTTACCTGGAAAGGCGCAGGGGTATACGAGGCTGGTGTATCACCTTGATGTGAAGGCTTCTGACTCGGGGTATTTTGAGCTTACGCAGAATGAACTTGCAAGGGTGAGCTGACCTAACCCGCAACTCCTTCCTTTTCTACTGTTTTCACTTCTTGATTTGGATAGATACTGATCCCGTCCACAGGCCCGCAGTTTCTCAGTCCACAGCCAACCCAACCCAGCACAAAAAGCCCCATCAAAAAACGTCGCCGTCCTAGTCCACATCTCGGACCTCCGCTCCGAGCCGAGGATAAGGTTCCTCGCTGATCCCTGGGACCTCTTCCAAGACGGCCAGCTGGAGCTAGAGAGCACGACGACGTATAGGGCAAGTCTTAGGCTGAGGGAGCGTAGGCGGGGAGGGAAGGAGGCTGGGTTTGATGTTATTCAGATTCGGGAGAGGGGTGGGGAGGAGGAGGAGGTGATGGTGCCTGCGTATGAGGACGGAGAGGCAACGGGGACGAGGAAAGAGAAAGTGAAGGGGAAGAAGTGGAAGGGAAAGGGCAGGGCAGTCAACGTGTAATCGGTCGCCAAAAGGGGGGATGATTTATTCTTGCTTCCATTCTTCTTAAGGTGGGGTTTGGGGAGGCGTTTTGCTCTTTTCCAATTCGTTACTCTTCCTCTTTCTATAGAAAATATAAAGACTGATTAACCGGACGAATATTCTTAACGACCATCATATGCCAGGTCGCGATGCTATTCGGAATTTTATAGCCCAACCTTATTATAGGCTCCACCACATCTAGGAGTTAGATGATGTGGTACAAAGACGAAAGCGTCCGTGTGTTATCCGCCATGCCTATATCATTTCGCCACGCAGCCTTCCAAGGGATGTTAGTAAAGGATCCGGGCGTTGTCAAGAACCCCCGGGGTAACATCTCGCAGCCAACTGCGTTCCACACCCGCGTTCGAGGCCGCATTGGCATTGACCCCGTGCTAATTATAACCCGATGTTGGCCTTGCCTGCTTTTTGGCGAGGTGGCTTCGCGAAACTGCATGCACCCATCCACGGTGATTGGCCGGTTGGGACTCTCCTCCTACAAAGCAGGGACCAGGTTCTATCCCTGGCCGTGTCGGAGAATCAACACATCCCGTGCTCAGGAGGCCCCGCCCTCCCTCTCCGCATCTTTCGATTTAACCTTCATTTACGCGTGTGTAGGACACCCACGGTACGCCTCACAGCTTCTTTCCTTGGTTCAACACCGGTATACAGGTCATCCCAAGACACCGTTCGAACATGGACCCCGTGTCAATTACCGGCTCCGCGCTTTCCATCGTCACTTCCATAGGCAAAATCTCCATAGCCATATTCGAATTCTCCCGCGAAGCGAAGGACGCCGCCGAGGACCTTGAGTCTGTGAACCAAGAGCTCCTGGCCCTGAGGCCAATTCTCGATTCATTGTATCGCAGCATTTCTGGCCTTCCGGCCGAAGTGTCTGACTTCCTTACGAAGCAGGTTGAGACGGGGCTTCAAGGCTGCTCGACGGTGGTGAAGCGTATCGAGGAGACGGTCGAGAGGTACCAGCAAGATGGAGCGTGGACGAGGACACAATGGGTCATGTTTGGGCGTGGGGATATGGAGAAGATGAGGGTAAGCCTCGAGACGTGGAAGATGGTACTCAGCCTGAGCCTAGATGCCGTCACCAATTGTAGCACACTAACGATTCTTATGGTTCCCGACCGAACATCACCGATAGATCCAAAAGCGAGGATAACTACAAAGCCCTATGCGTCCGATCGAGGAAACATAATCCACGCAAGGCCGTCGCTGCCGAGTGACGGAATACTAGCAGGTTTCCTACAAAACGAATACGACGGGACACCTACCTGCCCTGCGGCTCGTGGCGCCGCGTATCCGGCAACCAGTTAGTAACGCCAATGCCAATGATTTGTCAAAAAACCACACCAAAATGATAGCCACTTTACCCCTCACGTATTCCAATCCCCTATTAGCAAGACTAAAATGCGTTGGGGTAAACCCCAGCCTAATGTGGAGAGATGGTGGCAGGAAGGCACCTTGGTGTCCCCGAAGCCCCGCCATCCCCGCGGGGTATGACGTGGTCTCCGGCCGCGTGAGCCCTCCGTATCCGGGTTAGCGCGCCGCTCCCCACCTCTTCAGTGGGCCCCGACCGTCCGGCAGAGGAAGGAGCGACGCGAATACGGCACTTCACTACCGGTTCCACGGTAGGCAGAGCGGGGGAAGGAAACTCTCCTCTCCAGTTGGTTGGGATCTGCGGATATGTCAGGCCGGCCCAACGGAGGGAGGATTCAGGGGCAGCAGTTGGCGCCCGCATGGTGCTGCGGCCGAGCGGGGTTGTTCAGGGACGCGGGCGAATTGAGAACTATTGGTAATCTATAAGAGGGGTTCACCAGGCCGTGGAGGGTCTGCCGGGGGCAAACGAAACTCTGTCTCACGAAACTTCATGAGTGTTTTTATTCTACTGACTTAGCCAATACTTCATCCTCTCTAAGTACACCATTTGTTTAAACCATCATCAAAACCGAATCGAAGATGGGCTGGGAAGAGAAAGCCGCCAAGAGAAAGGCCCAGGTGACCGACGCCATCCCTCAAGAATGGCGCCTCAAGGAGCTCCCCTCTGGGGATTCAGTCATGTCGGTGCCCAAGGACAGCGGCATACTTAGTGCCAATGAACTCGCCATCACCGAGTCCTCCGCCACTGAGCTGGTGCGGGACCTCGCCGCCGGGAAGCTGAGTGCCGTGGCTGTGACAACGGCCTTCTTGAAGAGGGCGGCCCTGGCTCACCAAACGGTAACTCGCCGACATGCGCATTTGTTCTTGCTTCTTTCTAACAATGAGTAGACAAACTGCCTGCACGCCTTTTATCCTGACTTTGCTCTCGCGAGAGCAAAGTTCCTCGATGAGTACCTGGCCAAGAACAAGAAGCCGATTGGGCCCTTGCATGGGCTGCCAGTGTCTCTCAAGGACCAGTGCCGTATCAAGGTTAGTAGCGGCATACTAGGAGGGACAATCCTCTTGGAAAGAGCAAGTGTATCGGGAGATGGCTGACAGTAGCTTCAGGGGTTCGACACCACAATGGGATTCGTTGACTGGATAGGCAAGATCGACCAGGAGCACTCTGTCATCGTTGCTCTCCTGGAGAAGGCAGGCGCGGTATTCTACGTCAAGACCAGCGTCCCGCAGAGTCTGATGGTGTGCGAGGCTGTCAACAACGTGTTCGGCCGCACCACGAATCCGCTGAACAAGAACTGGTCTTGTGGCGGAAGTACCGGTGGCGAGGGTGCTATGATCGGCTTCCGGGGGAGTGTCATGGGAATAGGCACAGATATCGGTATGCTAACTGATGAGCCCTCTTCATGTTACCCGTAGTTATACTGACTATCTGTCGTGTAGGGGGTTCTATCCGAGTTCCTGCCGCCTTCAACAACCACTACGGCATCCGTCCCAGCCACGGCCGCCTGCCGTACGCAAAGATGGCCAACAGCATGGAGGGCCAGGAGACCATCCACAGTGTGGTTGGCCCCATGTGCCACTCCATCGAGGATATGAGGCTCTTCATGACGGCGGTCCTGCAGGAGCAGCCATGGGACTATGATTCCAAGGTTGTGCCCATGCCTTGGCGCTCAGCTGAGGAGGACGCTATTAGGGCGAAGCTCTCGTCTGGGGGCCTGTCGTTGGGGATTTTCAACTGCGATGGGAATGTAAGTCGTGACATACTTGGGTCTCAATGAGCTAAGGGCAACACTAACGGATTGATAGGTCACCCCGCATCCGCCTATTCTTCGAGCCGTGCAGATGGTTGAGGACAAGCTGAAGGCCGCCGGGCACAGCGTCTCCCCCTGGGACCCCTACAAGCACCCCTATGCCGTCGATCTGGCGAACAGGACATACGCCGCTGATGGCGGAACCGTACGTGAACCAAGCCGCCCCTTCCCTCTCCCTACCTGCTGGAGTTCCCAGCCAGTTAACAACCTTGGTAGGACATCTTCGCCACCCTCAACCTCGGTGGCGAGCCCGCAATCCCCAACATCGCGAACCTCGTCAACCCGAACCTCCCAAAGGTCAGCCTCAACGACGCGTGGGCCATCCAGCTAGAGAAGTGGAACTACCAAATGGAGTACCTCGCCAAGATCAAGGAGTTCGAGGCAAAGACTGGCCGTGAGCTCGACGCAATCATCGCGCCCATCACTGCCACCGCGGCGATCAGGCACAACCAGTTCAAGTACTATGGGTATGCGACGGCTATTAACGTGCTGGACTTTACAAGTGTTGTTGTTCCGGTTACGTTTGCGGATAAGAGTGTGGATGTGAGTCCGAGTGGGTTTAAGCCGTTGACGGATATGGATGCTACGGTGCATGCTGAATGTAAGTCACGTCCCTTGTTGTTGGCTGTTTGGGTACTGACATTTTGTTAGATGATCCTGAGGCGTACCATGGTGCGCCAGCCGCGGTCCAGATTATTGGGCGCCGGTTTACGGAGGAGAGGATCATGGCCATCGCGGAGGAGGTCGGCCGGCTGTTGAAGCAGTAATTCCTCGGGCACTATACTAGTAATGAACTCATTCCAATTCAAAGATTCTGAAGGTTCTGTTCGTCCCCGACTATAGGGGCCTGTGGAAGTAGTCTACAAATAGCTACTCCCAGATGTGAAACCAGATTCAGGCCCTTTGTTCTGGAAACGGGGTGATGATATGTGTTGAGGAGGCCCATCGTCCCCCTTCGGTGGGTATAAGGACGCAATAACCGCAGTACACGACATACATTACTTCCAATTACGGCTGAATCTATTAGGCGGGTCCCAGATAAATAATCCCGGATGAACTAAAATGGCATTAAGGGCGTTTTATACCTACTGTATTCCTACGGTCCTCTAACATCCATCATAGCAACTATCATAGCTTTTGGAGTCAGTTTACAGTGACTATATCATCGTTATCGTCACTCATATAGCTCTGATAGGATTCCGGTGATTACGGTGTGCGCCCGCAGGGAGTATGGAAGGGCCATCGGGTGGAGTTGGGCTGCCATCTGAACATGGGACGCCAACCCAACCACCCCCCCCCCCCCCC
>JAGFNX010000185.1:0-16695 GCA_017657125.1 Scopulariopsis brevicaulis
AACTATGACAGTATAAGAATACCTTGGCTCAAAGTAAGGCTCATAAAGAATCTACCTACATGGCGCAGCACTGGTTTGTCGATCGTGATGTCTGTCTAGCTCATCCAGACCATCATGTGCTGCCTTCTGGCTGATCTCTTTGATCCACCGGCGGAGTTCACCGCAGATCGCGAGAAACCCCGCGTCATCTGCGCTATTGAATTTGGTCATGTCCAAATGGTTGGCGTGGATTCCTATTGGAATATACCCGGGCAGAATGGCGGAATCCTGTGGCACAACCTGCGTCGCAAGTCAATCAAACGTATGCTATAGGGTCTTGCTGTCGGACTCACCTGGCCGACGCCAGGCAGAGGTAGCTCCTCGAAGAAGCAACTGATCTCGATCTGCTGTCCCTCTTGGCTGCGCGCCCGGACCATGGTGTGGAAACTATCCTGAATCCGTGCAAGTACCTCCGAGTCCCGTTTCAAGATTTCCACGATTTTCGTATTAGTCTGCTTGATGACACCAATAGTCATGGAGAGCAGCTCAGCCCATCGTGCCAGCCCAGCGCCGTGGTGTGGCGTCCCGAGGAAGGCGATGCCATGCGTTAACTGAAGAATGTTCTGCAGATGGGGCTCTGCTCGTTGCCTTGATGTAAATAAGGCCTACCCTAGGTATTAGCTAGTGTGCGGTGGCTCAGTGTATCAGAGCGGACATACATCCTCGCAAACTAGGCCCCCTAGGCTATGGCAGACAAATATAATCGGCCGCTCATTCTACTAATGTTAATATTCAGTACTCCACACGGCTGCTGGCACGTACTGTGTCGTCATCCTCTCGATACGACGCGAGGGATGTTAGTAGGTTCCACGCGTGGTTTGCAATTCGACTCTGCGATACCACGCCCCGCCAGTCCGCCACGTATGCATCGTATCCGTACGTGAGGATGCGCGCGGTCGGAAGTTTGCACGGGAGGAGGGCCTTTGGCCATGGCTCGGACGCATGGATAGCGGTCCAGGTTTTCTCGCGGTCGCCGGTCAGACCGTGAACAAAAACGATACTGAGGGAGTGTCAGCTAGCTGTTCAATCTAGAGGCGGAAGTGGACGTACTCGACTCTAACTTCTGTGGGGCTGTGGACCAGCTTGATGCCAGAGGGAAAGATTCTCTTGGTCATGTGCGGGGCCGCCGGAGATGACTGCGGTTGGTCCTGCTCGATCGCCACGCTAGTCGACGCGCTTGTCGCCACAGCTTTCTGCCGCCGTCCAAAGAAGCTTCGCATTCTGTCGCGAAATGAGCGAAGGTGCCACGTTGTGTTGAACCCTCAAGACTTTGTTGATCGACTGATGAGTGCGGGATTTAAGAGGGTGCGGGGACTCTCGAGGACCCCTGTTGCGGCCTTATTGGCACCTTGTTTCTGAATGGCTAGACTTCCTGACTGCCGGTTCCGCTTTAGAGAGGTGGAGAGCTGCGCCGGGCGGAAAACGGTTCCTCCGATCCACGTGATACTATGCCGAGAACGATAAGGAACAAAGGAGCCGCTCCCGCGGCTGGTTACGTCAAGCCCGGTTCCGGGCTTCCAGGCTTAATTTGGGATTCATGCCAATACATATCCGTCATGTTTCGGCCGACGCCCCTCAATCCATGCATCAAGATGATGCTGCATCGTAGTCACAAATGCACACTCCGGGGTCGTGAACCAACAACGCTACGGCCCGTCCCTAGCGCCGCTAGCTTCCAAGCGGATGAACCCACTCCTTTGACTGGTGTCATGTGGCACGTTGCACCTGGTTAGTCTTGTTGGCATGTGCCGTCGTGCGGGGGAAGTGGGGCTGTAGGTCTTCCACGATGAGTCGTCTCACCGATCAGAGGGATCAATATTTTTCCGATATTTCGCTGATCGTCTTGGGTCGGCCGGCGCTGTTCGACGGGGCTCTGGTTAATCCGAAGACTCGCAGGTTGGAGCGGATGTGGCGTACCGTGCGTGCAGAGCAGCGAGCGATTCTAGCTATTTCGTCATCTTTGAGTGCTTCGCCTTGTGACTTACTATTAATCATATACCGAGTCAGGTCATGAGTAGAGGAACCGAGATTTGGCGCCATGATGATGGAGTGTATGTCGAACTGTTTCGAGAAAGTTGAGAAGTCGAGTCACCATTGTGTCCCGACCGAATGTGGTCTCGGAGTTCCTGCCTTGCTGCCTGATTCAGTGTTTCCGGTTCCGGGTTCCGGGGAAATAAATATCCGTCTAAGCGCGGAAGTTCTGATAAAGTACTCTGTGCAGGTAAACCATTGTATGTACTGTAAATTGAAGGTCCGTGCGTCCGAAACATTCTTGAAGAGTGCGAAAATGAGGAAGCCGGTTTCGCACTTAGCTGTAAAACTCCTAAGCCGAGTTACCGTGGGGTCCCCGCAGAGTGACCCTCCACAAACGTTTTAAGGCAAAACCTCTTCCAGTTAGGCCTAGATCTCTAATACAGTACATATACTTTATAACATTGTATATTTGCGCACATGATTTGTAGTTGGATTGAAAACCGGAACTTGAAGCCGGGGTTCTCATACCAACCACATAAGCTAGCTTAGGAAAACTGCCTCTGCATGTGCATGTGAAATGCTTGGAAAAACCCGAGTTGGAACGCCGCACGAGCTACTACTCACTCCACCAAATGAAACGTGCCTCAAAATACTCGCGCTCCTGCCTATGTAGGAGGCCGGGATCGCGAAGGCGTGATTCACCTCGCCTTCGGTGCTGGACTAGTTCTACGAGTATCTCGGGGTGTAGGGCGATTGACTCGAGCCTTTCGTAAAGGTGGTGGGACGGACAAGTCGTTATTATATCGCGAATTTCTGTTGAGCTAATGAGGACGGTGTCGTCGCTTGCGGGGATGAACCGGACCCATTCATCGGGGGCTCCCCGTCGGCTACAGACTCTGACCTTTGCAGTCCTTTGGGCGGACTCTGCCTGGATCGATTCAATCATCTCGTCAACATCTGGGTTCCGAGTTATTTTAAGTCAGTTAGAACTAGTACAGTAACTTACTCACCTCCTGCTACCGGCGATCTGGCGAAGGTCAGTGGGCAGATAAGGGCCATTCCGCCGAGGATCCAAGCGGTCGATTCTGCGGCGCGCCGTTTCACCTCGCTTTCATCTTGGGAGACCGGTACCCAGGGGCTACATTCCGGGAGACGGGATAGGACCTCTCCAGGGATGGCAAAGTCGGCCGGCCTTCCTCCCCCCTCACTGACAATTAGTTCGTTGCAGTCGAATGCCTGCTGCCACGGAACAGGAGCTCTCCGTTGGATATTATCTGAGCCAAACAAGCAAACAAACCTCAGGTCAAACTCATCCTGCGCAACGGCATCTAAGAGGCGACGTCGAAATAGCCACCACTCTTTTTCTCCTCGATCATAGACCCACCACCGGTCAGCGGGAACAGAGTCTCCTCGCCATAGCCGGACTCGCTCACTTTGAGTCAGGACAATACCCTCGCCGTGACCGCCCCGGATTTTTGCTTCTACCCTGTAGTCATCCAAAGGCAGGATGATGGCGGCAACCGCGTTCATATCCTCGCTACTCTCTAAGGCCTGCATAAGCATATTTTGATGTGCTCTGTGTGGAGGATTGAAACATCCTGGATAGAGTATGATCCGATTTGTCCGACCTTTCGTGAGCCGAGGTCTATGGTGGGCAATCCCTATGTCAAACACTTTGCGTCCGAATACCGTTGGCTCAGGGAAATGGCACCTCTCAATGTAGGATCCCAAGTCCGCAGTGTCGTCATCCATGAAGTGCTACTTCCGGTGGCGAGTCTCGTATTGAATTTTTTCATCGGCTGTGGGCCGATTCGTCGTGGCTCGGCTTTTCACGAAGTTTGTGTTTAAGAGTGCGTTCTGGTCGAGATGGTTTACTAAGGCCACATGTGTCCCTTCCCGCGCAATTATATATGTAGGCTTCGTATGATTTCAGAAGTAATAAATAGTGACGTCATTACACGGGCAGGCTTACCGCCATTGAATCAGGCGGCTCCTCAATCTAGTGCGAAGATGTATTGTAAAGACAATATGGGCCATAACTTTTAGGTGCCTCCGTAGCTGGAGACTGAACGATTGCTGGCGTCGGAGAAACTGTGAAGGCCACCAGATGACGGCGGCTTTCCCGATTGTATCTGCTTGGATGAAGTCGCGATTTGCCGTGCACGTCCTGAAGCTTTAAACGAGCGGGCATGTGGTCTTAATGGCTGCCTCTCGAGGAACAGTTCGTAATATTGTATGAGTCACTGCTATGATAGGCCGCAGGAATCCTCTCCAGCTTTTCCCCGAGCTCTTTCCCATAACCTCAACTTTGCAACAAGCCGAAATAGACTCGGATTTATCGCATGGCGCCCCGATTTTCGAAACCCCGCACAGCTGGATCCGTTCTATGAGGGTTTCTGATTTGCCGTGCTCTTCCTGACCCATACGGTATTCTAGCGTTTAGGCATCTCAATGCTCGACTGTAAAGGTGAGGGTGAGCAAGCTCGGCTTAGCTCTCTAAATAAATGTTCCCCGTACAGTACAAAATACAGGGGAAGCCTGAGACAGCGGCACAGGGAAGGGAACCCTGGTTCCGGGTACTGATAAGGAAACATGAAGGGTAAAGACACAGTATCTAATAATAAATACTGTGTGGATTAGAAAAAGTTATCCCACTTCGAAAATTTCAAGTGTCTACAGCGGGACGCTGAACCTGAACTTTACTGTACTGTAATTGAAATATGCAATGTAGAAAGGGTACAATAATGCAGTTTTGTTCATAACTGTGTTAAGACTTAGAATTCCCCCTTTCCCTGAAATGTGGAATCTGGAGTCTGCTACATATGGCTTCCTAGTCTACAAATAGGCATTCAAAGGCCATCCGAGTTTAACGTGTTATACCAATCTCTCACTCTGTCTTCACCACACTCACCATGACCTCCAAGGCTGTCCCAGATGAACCATTAGTGTATCTAGCACTAAAGGGCGTGTTCAAGGGGGCTAATGGAGCCATTCGCCATCCACGCCTAATTCGAGAGCTCATAACAAAGAACAGACACGATAGCGATATTGCGGAATTGATAAAATCTTACCGTAAAGATAAAATATATAACTCGGCCCATATTCTCCTCGCTGGACAGGTATTCGAGTCGACGAACATAGCAAAAGCTCGCTTCCCAGAGGTGTTCGACGTCTCGCCGGCCGAACGCGCAGAGAGGGAAGCGGCTGAGGCCGAAGCGGCTAAAATTGACGCCCAAGCGGTCCAAGCTGTAGCCTACCCGGAACTTCAGGAGGAACTACAGAGTAGAAACGTGACGGACTGGTGTGATAATACTCACCTCAGTCACGTCGCGCAGCCCAGCCAGCCTAAGCCATTACACATTCCCTCCCTCTTTCCTGCCTACCTAACTCATGGAACTAAGCACCGACTTCTTGTCCAAGTACAGACTATCTTAGAGCATGCCTGCTTTAACTTTTCTCAAAGGAATCTGCCAGGAATCCTGGAAAATAAACAGTGGAACTGTCCAGAGTCAGCCGATCTACTGAACTGGCTTGCCGAACTGTATTATGAATCTCTTCGGTCACAGCTTGATGTTGCAACGTCACTAGAACGAATATTGCCATCACTAATCGATATCCGCTATTGTGTCATACACCGAATCAGCGTTAGGGCAAGGAAGATAGCAGAGCTCTTGTCTGATGCCCAAGGTCTCGCTCACATCCTCGGAGAGAGTACATGTGCTGAGTCTCTGGAGACGCTCAAAATCTCAACGTATTCGGCGATCGAGGAGCTCGAACAGAACAAGCACGTTCTATCCTCAAAGTTAACTCGCACCCTGGATAACATAAACGCACAGCGCGCAGAGCTAGATCACCTCGAGAGGGAAGTGGTGGCTCAAGTCCGGCATGAAGATATCGAGTATCAGACACTTGCAGGCAAGGACCTAGAACAAATCATCTAAGCCAGTTAATACTGCTATGTAGTGCTTAGCCTAGTAATAACCCTAGTACTAACTTTCGGTTCATTCTTATTTTACTGAATATATATAACGTTGCTGGCTACATTGGCTGTTTCTATAGGTCCCAAGGTAATCGTCCATTTGTTCTTTCCAATCACAAAGGTTTTCATTTTAAGGACCAACAGAGCCTAACTCGCACAAACTGGCTGTTACTGATGATGCCGTATCTGTCCTACATTAGACGTGAGTGTGCAACTCGAGAATGATCTGTGCATATGTCTGAAGAGCATTTTCCTCTAGTCCGCCTTCCTTTAAGTCACCGGACGGAGTTTATCGAGGCTTCCTTCTGTCGGTTTCTGTCTCTAGCGGCCATCCTGTGGGAAGGGAGACATGGGAGCGACGATGTTTGAACGGGTGCCGGCTTTCATTTGAGGTTCCTGGCCCCGTACCCACCGAAATCCCTCAACCTGAGTTTTGGATCCTGTGTTTTGGAGAAAGGCTATTCGTGACGATTGTACACACGGTACTTATGTGTTAGATATCTCTCGAGAGATTCGAACAATCAAGTACATAAAACCGTCTACATATTCTCATCAACCATCCGCGACGACTCTCAACAGGCTTGCCTGCGACAAATAGCCCTACTGCCAGGTCTCCGCCATGGACCCACCGTCACCAAGGAGGCCCCTTCAAAGCAGCCAGCCATCAAGATAAACATATCTGCGAAAGACTGGACGATGCAGCGGGGGGATATTCGCGAGCAATATCCGGGACGAGCACCATACTACGGGCCCCATACGGGTTTATTAATGAATATCGATTGGCTTGTTTTGGATGATCCATCGGAAGCTGTAATGGACGATGGCAGCGCTGTCAACTTTTCGGCAGCCGTCTTTGATCACGATATTGTACTTTGCGCGATCACACCCTAGGCGTCGACGCGCTTCGGTTTCAGTTCGGCGAAGAAGGGTAATGAGATAACTCGATCTTAGTACCTGGCCAACTAGGTGTTAGCGGATCGGCTCCTTCTATTAATCCCACCGCGGGCCCTGACGTATCACCGATGGGTCTTCGCAACGCCTTCCTTGAGCGACTCAACCTCGCCCGAGTCCCCCACGGTCTAAGACCCAGCAGTTGTTACGGGGCAAACTCGACGGCGACACCAGCCGGCATCGCAGATTATTATGAATATAACGACTCGCTTCTGCCTATCGACGTGCTTACAAGACGTCTGGTGGAGGGATAAAGAAAGGTTAGTTAGAAGAGAACGTATTTCGACCAGTAAGGCGGGTAGAGAAGCATACTGTATCTATGTATAAAAGTATTTACCTCTATATATTCCACTTTACATAAGTGGCTATGCCTGCTACTCTAACATATATGGAAGGGTCGAGGATGCTGTCAATAGTGTAATAGCATTATCGAAAGAAATTCGGGGAAACAAAATACTAAGAGGACCTTAAATTAGGCCCTGTTTTCTGGCAGGCTCCGGTGAATCCTGGATTCTGGCATAGCTACTTATAATCGCCGCCACCCCTGGCACATGCCGTTTCTTTCACCCCTATTCACTAGCATGCCAAGCTAAAGCTTCGGGCTCTAGCAGCTTCTAACGGAAAATGACCACATACCGCTCTGATATTTTTCCGTCTGCCTTGAACACTGAGGGCCTGGATGTGTCTAGCTCCGACTCGGACTCCGACGTTACATCTCCAGTGTTTGACTGCGACCATGCCGAGGGACCTGCCTCCGACAAAGGGATCGAGGCCAATGATATCAAGGACGTTTTCGATACAGAAACGACGCTCTACGAAGGGAACCTAAAGCCTCCGGAATACTATCGCCAAGCACTGGAACCATGGGATGAGGGTAACCCATATGCGGGGGTGGATTATAGTGACGGGAGCACCATCCTCTTGGACTCGATAGAGAAAAAGTGGATTGGGTAGGTATACCTTCCTAAGCCTTCCTATCGGTGCTGACCTTTAATAGTTTTTGCCAGATGGTTGGCCGGAATCCACTAGAGCGAGATGCGCTTCAGCGATTTGAAGACATAACTCTTAGGTTGCTTGACTCATTCTTCGACTGGATGCTAAGCCAGAAGTCTAGCGAAGACGGGAGAAGACTACGCGGGATACACAAGAAAAGCACACTCGAGACATACTGGAAAGTATACCGGCTTGTGTATGAGAGGGCTACAGGAAGCAAGATGGGTGGGCAAATAACTCGACAAATGCATAGGGTAAGCGCTGCGCAAGGGCATTCCTAAACACGCTAACCATTCTCCGTCTATTCCAGGTGCTGAGAGACTTAGCGAAGAAACACGAGCTGGGCGATCAGAAGAGGGAAAACAGGTGCATAACGGTTGATACGCTGAAGGAGCAGATATATGAGACCTTGAGCACGACTAAGATGTGTTTTGGTCTTGGAGAAATGCGCATATGCTGTGTCTTATTTCTCCTCATGATGATGCCAACTGGAGCTCGACCCGGGTCCGTTCTCAAGCTGCGATATAGGGATATACGAGTCCTATTGGAACGAGACCCTTCCGGCGGTCCGCATTTGACTCTTATAAAGTTTACCCTCGCGTTTACGAAAACTTACTTAGGTACTAAAGATGAGTAAGTAACAGGTGATACGTCTTACTATCTTAAATACTAACGAGAAAAGGAAATCCGTCTATATCCCAGAAGTGCTTTTCGATCCAGATCTCCTTCTCAGCCTGCAAGTTTTCTTACTGGGCGTCCTCTTTAGCCACGAAGCCTTTCTAGCGACAAACTTGACAGGGCCAGAAGCGCTCAGCAAGCTTGATATCTATAGAGGCGAAGATGAGATGATTCTCCCTCTGAAGCCCGAGCTGTTTGACAAATACGTCTTCCGCAAAGCTGTGAAGGGATTGACTGGATACGAGATCTCTGACGAGCCGATCCCTTATGGGACTATGGCTCGCTGGGTAAAAAGAGTTGGTGAGCTTCTGGGATTAGAAGTTCCGACTATCCCCTACAACTTGAGGTATAACGCTGCGAACGAGTTCGACAACAATAGTACGTTGGTTTTCCCAGGATGTTTAGAACTCCGCTAACAACACATAGAGGACGTCAGCGAAGCGGTTAGAAACCTATTACTCGACCACTCAAACTCTGTTCCTTTTCAGAGGAGCTACCTTGGACGACAAATGGCGATCGATTCTAATGCAATCGTCCGCCGGCTAGAGCCTCAGACAGCCTTGTTGCAGAGAGTCTGCGGCGTTGGCCATAACAAGAGCAGGCGACGACCCTACGACCTGACACAAGAGCAGGCCGCTTCAGTCAACCGTCATCCCCGTATCCTGAAGCTACGCTGGCATTACGAAATACTACGAAAAAGAGGCTCTAGAGCAGATGCGGCTAGCGCCCGGGTTATACTCCACCGCGAAAGTCAAAAACTGAGAAGAGATCTCCGAAATAAAATCCGGGCGGATTGGACCACTCAGCAGGCGATAGCCGATATTGAGTCCCAATTACACGGGCATCAGATCCCTGAGGCACACTCAGATCCTGGACCTCCTCGCACTCCGGCGCAGGAGCATTTATTGGCAGCTTTGGCAGCTCCCCAAGAGAAGACCATAGCAGGGCAGCTCAAAAGACGAAATGCAGCGATTATAGCTATAGCATGTTACTGCCAGGTCATCGAGCCGCCAGTGAGACGCAGGCCGCAGCAGCGGCTTGCCTCTAACGGCATCCGCCCAACGGTTAGCGATACACCCGCACGTGCCACCATCGCTTCACCACTCTGCCACCTAACAGACGGGATGACGCCAAGACGTTCTTTGCACTCCAGCAAGTTAGATGAAGCCATTATATCATCGGTCTTTGTTCAGTCACCGGAAGAGAGATCTCTTAGATGCTTCCTCTGTGTGGGCGATGCCATTGGACGCGACCCCGAAGACCCGAACATTGAATCACTTACACATGAATATTATAGTCCAGGAGAAGTGAGTAGGCATTTTAAGACTAGACACCTACGGTATGCTCGGCCCGGCCATATCTGGTGTTCGGCTTGTCAAATGTCACTCGACGACGAAAGACACCTGCAGAACCACGCACTTACGATTCATGGGTTGAAGACGCCAGCAAAACCCTAAGGAGCAGACCAAGGAAGAAGCTAGGCATAGTACAGGCTCTACGCTGTATCCAAAAACGCGGAAGGCGAGTGCGGGTTCCTCTATCTCGAGACAGCAGGCGCGTGATTGGAGGCGGTAAAATATTCATGCCTAGTATGGAATGCCATGCAACAATCATGGGTAGGGCTGAATCAAGTTCCTTAAACAGCGGTAGCGCATTATCTGACTCTCTTGTCATAAGAACCATCGTCACAAATGCTGTTTTAGCACTTAATTCCTCAGGTACTACCGTTAAAAGCTTGGCGGCCATGATAATATACAGGTATCGTCAAAAAGGGGTGAAAAAGTGATATTAGTGAGTAGTTAACCGTGAGAGATACTGCTAATTTTTCACGGCATATCGCCATTAAACGCCTACTCACCAGGACACTGGCTAACATCCTACATGCAAGAGCTTACGTATGCCAATAACCTATACCTGGAGGACTAATTAAGCAAACCCTGCTACTTCTTGTTCCTGGGCAATCCAGAACCAGGAAACCGAAACCAGATATCTGGCATCCAGTGACTTGTCCCCAGCCGGGGTGATCCATCAGCCACACTTCCAACAAAGGCGCCTACTAGCCTATACTCAAGCCGTTTACTAACCAGTAGACCGCGTTGTACTTCTCTAATTGGTCCCAGCACTCTGTCACGTAATGGTTACGGGGAATAGCATTCTCAAGACGGATAGCTTCTGACCCATGACCACACAGACGATGAGATGTTAAGAACAATGCCTCCCCACGTGGGTCTGGCTAACAAGGAATACAAATACCGACCTTTCCCCTCCTCACAGCTTCCTTACTCCCATCCCTTTGCTATGTACTATTCCCTTCTTCAGCTTGTTCTCAGACTCAAATATTATTATTGATACCTTCGACATGTACCCAGCGCAACGTACCGAGGACCCTGACATGCTTCCAGAACGAAGTCTTTCTGGTGGCTTAGGCGATCCTTTCCCACAATTTGACTTCCCCATGCGGGAGAATGGCCAACATTACGGAACAGGCGACGGTTTTACCTTTGACGCCTCAGTCTACCCGTGTATTTGCGTTGACCCTTGCTCTACTCCGGGTTCGGCATCCAATTCATTCCCGTCGAGCTGCATCGCCCGATCCCCAGTCATCCTTTACTATGTGATCGAAGTGATGTTCTGGAAGAGCCTGCTAGACGATTCCAACCCTGACCAACTTGGGTGTATTGATCCTCGTCTAACCGTCAAACCCGAAGCGCTTTGCGAGCCACTGAGTCACTCCGCTCAACTCCCAGCTCTTGAACCTGACCTCTACGATGAGGACGGAGAACTAGTCGGGAAACTCTTGCCAGACGATTTCAAACTTCCCCGACATAGGGTCAGCGTTGATATTCCAGCACTAAGTGGAGAAAAGTTTGTTCCCTGCTTTTTTATCACACGAGAGGTATCTCGACTAATCGATTCTAGCATCAGAAAGTCTCGTCCGGCCAGGCAGAAGCAACCGCTACAAAGACAACGAAAGCGTGGAAGAGGGTTACGGAATAATGCTTTGAGACGAAAACGAGAGCAATAGTAGCTAGCCAATCGGTACCTTAAAAATGGGCGGAGAGACAATATAGCAGAAGGTCGCTAGCTGTACTGAAGTCGGATGGAAAATAAAACGAGCACGAGCTTAGCATAGGAGTGAAATTATAGGTCAAGGCAGAGTACACAGGCTCAACATGCAGAGCTTATAGAAGCAGTGTAGCAGACCAGGTATTAGCCGTCCACTAATTTGGCCTCATCGTATCCTGGGCATCGGTACGTCGTCTGCAATCCTACCGAAGTACGATAGCCCTCTCATAAACGCAATGCGCCCGAATGCAGCGGCGACTGGGAATGGCCACAGAACCAAAGGACATTTAACAATAATACGGCTGCGTTAAGACGATGTGGGTTAGTCCTGCATCATGGTGGCTTATGAGGATATCCATCAAACGGACAAGGTCTACCCTTGGAGGGGTCGCATGGGGCAGGGACGTTAGGGGGCCGTGTCACGATTGTCTAAATTCCGACTGCAGGCTTCCTCCTCATCACACCAGAGGTCTCAAACCGAACTTCCGATTATATCGAATTAGGCTATTGGCGCAAGGTTTAGCGTCATTATGGCGGACGCCTGGGTAGGCTATCGCCTCATTCATGTTTCGCTTTCGAGCTTCAGGCTTCGGGCGTGAGTAATGAATAACCGGGAGCAGGAACGTCGCCCAAATTCCAGGTATGGAAATACAGTTAGGCACTCGGAACTTGAGACACGGAGTCGAAAATGTATTACTTCCGGCCTGCTCTCCCAAAGATATAAACCTCACCAGCATAAAAGCACCGAGACCAGCCCTTTTTGTCTTATTTGCAGCTCCACCATGTAACCGTCGCTACCATGGCTCCTCTAAATAAGTCGGCCCGCGATAACCAGAACTTTAATAGGGCTTGCAAAAATCTTATGTGGAGGTGCGACAAGGTACACGGACAATATGGTGCTAAGGTATATATTATAATTCAACGTGGGGAAAAATTCCAAGAATATACTTCTACAACCGATGAGCCAGGATGGCCCCCATCGAGAGAACGTCTTGTAAGTTCTCTAGTTGGATGAATTTCACTTGTATCCTAACTTCATTAGGATAAGGTATATCCGCCGCCTACTATAAGATCGCCGGAATGCTTTGCGCAGCGCCGTCAACAGGACCTTTTAAGGCGCCAGTCACGGCAGCAAGAAATAGCACCGGAATCATATCTTTAGGGAGGAGGATAAAGAAAGATGCGGAGTCGGCCTAGCTCCTTTAAGGAATGTATTGTTTAAATATGATACAGGGTTTTCGCAAGAGCAGTGCACTTCTCACTATAATACATAAAACTTGCATTGACTATAGGACGCTATCGTCTATGTAATGCATGGCCCTGCAAGCACCCAAGTGACGGTGTATGCAGCCTGGCTATTCTACTGGTAGCCAAATACCTCTGCTACTGGTAGCCCGCTTGCTACTAGTCAGTAGCACGGCTACTACTAGTAGACTCTCTATTTCGCCCAGGATCCTGGCACTAGTGGCATCTATCTAGTAGCTATGCGGCTATAAATATCGGGTTCCTATTTCCGAAAAACAGGATCCGGGTCTCGGCTTCGGTGAATATCGAGTTAAGACCGCTGCCATGTGGTCTGCCGATGTTCCGACAGCTGTTATACAACACCCATTTGAATTGTAAAAATGCCCCACATAGTGTGTCCGTCTCAAACTAGTCACTGTATACACCGATGGCGGGTCTCAGAGACCGACGACTAATATTCTGCCGTATGTCCGCTACCTGCAAGGGTCTCTTAATTGATGGACGATTTACCGCCTGCCGCTAAACTATGCATCACACCATCCGCACTCGATCCCGCTCCATCCTCCCTAAGTAGGCGCAAAAGCCAAAGGCTGTACCCCTATTTCCTGTGTAGCTAGGGCCTCTACCTGCGCGTTTCGAACGACGGCAGGGGAAGCCCGTCTACTCCCCGTGCTACAGCGACTCGGGCAAACCACGCCATTCACCTGCATCAAGGAATCACCAGAGGACGTAATCAAGGAACACGACGCCATAGAGCCTGGAACTATCCGTGACTACACCGACAGGAGCAGTATTAACGGCCACGTTAGGGCAGCTGCACAGGCACCTGAGCTCTACAAAGAACAGACCCAGTACATGGGCACGTCTAGCACTTCCACGGTATACACAGAAGAACTCAGGGGGATAGTATTAGCACTACATGTTGCGCTCGATGTACACTCAACTGTCTACTTTCCCTGCAGATGTACGATCTTCGCTGACAACCAGGCTGCCATCCAAGCGATCTGGAACCCTAAGCAGCCATCAGGCCAATACATCCTCGTCGAGGCCGTCCAGGCGCTTGACGAGCTCCGAGACCGATACCCCCGAATCAGAAGAGGCTATTTTTGCGTAGAGCTAGTTTAATAAAATTAGAAATAGAGAGATGTATATGCACTGTGCCGTTGTCTCGATTCACAACCCAGCTCGGCCGATCCGCTTTTCTCCCGCCCACAGACATTTACCGCAAATATCGGTAGCGGTTGCTCGACCGCTGCCGGATTTAATATTTCCCGACCCCGGACCGGACGTTGACGACCAGGGCTCTGATACAGCGCCGCCAGAAGGCTCTTGCGCCCTCCTGTCTAACGAACAGACTGGGCGAGTTCCTGGGCCGCCGCCAACCCATTTTCTCAATTCAACGGTCGAAGGTCCCACGGTGGATTCTGGTAGCGGCGAAGCCAATATGCCAAAAGATTTCCCAGGTGAATCCATCGGCGCCACTACAGGTGTTTCCAAATCGACGCTCCCAACATCAGCCGTCTCAGATTCTTTTTCACCGGGTACGTACTGCGCGCCGGAGGGGCTATGGGAACTGTATAAGCGGCACGGCGTTTCAGCGCTGTGCGAGTGGGATCTGGCGCGTTGTAGTGTCGATGGCAGCCGGGACGAAGTGTGACCCGGGAAGCTCGGAGTCTTTAGGCATCCTATCATCTGGGGTGGGGACGGGGTCGGTTGATACACATAGTTCCGCCTAGCTTAATTTATTGGCTGCTCGCCCTTTGTGTCTTTGGGATACTAGAGGAGCTGATCCACTACAAGTAGCTTTCTAGAAGTTTACCGTCGTAGCTACTAGTGGGATCCTTCACCTCAAACCCCGTTACTAGCCGATTTGCTACAATTCTTCCACCTCTGGACAGCGGCAGTCGAATTCTTCCACGCCCAGAACCCGTTACTAGTAGCCAATTCGCTGGAGAATTAGCCTACGAGAAAGGACGACTAGTAAAATAACGGGGTTTACTGCTATTAACTATCTAAAGGGTTATGGATTTAGTCGGCCCGGTGTTAAACACTATTAGCTGTGTATATAATCTCAAAGGACCGTATGTTCGAAAACAACCCTAAACAATGATAACTAGGGATTTTCCCCCACGCTGGTTATTGGGGCGGAAAGTTGACCGGCGGCCCTTCAAGGCAGTACAAAGGCCCTCCAATATCACATCCGACTCTAAGCCCCTCGTGAGTCCATGTACCTGGAGTTGTCTCCCGTTGGATAGATATATAGACTCTGTCGGTGGCGGCATCGGCAGCAGAGGTAGTATCGGCAGCAGAGGTAGTATCGGCAGCAGAGGCGGGAGAGGAGATAGACCTGGTAGCGGAGGTGTCAGGGGGATGCGAAGCTGTAGCCGCCGCAGAAGTAATAGCGGCCGTGCATAGAAGGCTAATAAGTGAAGGGTGAATCATTTTCAAGCTAATCTGATTTTGCCTTTCTAACTGTAGATTTGGGTTAGGTTTTGGAGGAAGGTAGAGCTTTAATACTTACACGAGCTTACGTTTCTACTTGTGGTATTTAACTTCGGTATCCCGGAGCCGAGATTCTGGCGATCCCAATTCGGGGTTTCCCCTGTCGGAATGTCTGAGATCCCTTTCCTAATTCCGGAAATTTAGGCAAGATACCGTCTCCTATTATCTTCTCACAGTATGCATCAAGCATCTGGCTAACCTGAAATAAATTCCATACTATAATTATATCTTTTAAACCAGTAGAAGGAACCTCGGTGCCGTTGCCAGCTAATAATATGCGCTGAATCACTGTTCCTAATATTTATTTAGCGAAAATGGCGTCTTTTTGTAACCTATTATCAGGCGCAGCCTTGTAGCAAAAGTCTTAAGGCTATCTGTAACATCCTCCGTTATTCTACTATATTCAACTTCCTGCGATTTGGATTCGCCAGTTAACTTCGCCTCAACCACTTGAGCTCGTCCTCGTTTAAGAGTAATAATTTGTGCTACTTTTGGTGTGCCAAGCCCACCCGTATCGTCTTCATCCCGCGAAATATTCCCTGGAGGCTCATAATCCCCTTCAGAATCCCGAGCTTTCGAATTCTCCACATCATTATCGCTCAAAGTCGAAAAAGGAGTAGTACGAAAGCCTCATTGTCCTCCATAGAAGCGCTCATAGAGGCCTGGGGAGCTTGGCCTGATCCATTCCGCGGAATTTCCACTAAGCTATGGCCGATTCCGGTGCTCGGCCCCCTTGAGACCATCTCTAGCCAGTATAGAAGGGCTTCCTGGGAGTCACGACCAAGACGGATCGCGGGGCTCTCGGCGGAATCCATGGTAGGTTCAGTGTTTTGCTTCTATTATAGATATGCTTGCGTAACGAGAAAGCCGGTAAGCGAAGACTCCAGGCTCCTGGAACTTGGAGATGGGGAAGCCTGCCTATAAATTAATCAAATCAAATCAAAGCAAATCCATGAGTCGTACTGTACAGTTATGTTCAAAACTACCTTCCTCTACCCCCGTTGGCCGGAGTGAGAGGTGCGCCAGCTGGTGGCGGGGGCAAGGGGGGACAAGTCCGGCAGCGCATGCCTCTGCGAGGCCTATCGTTGGCATGCTCGCGTTGGCGCCCAGCGCCACCGCGGAGCATCGCGATATCAGATCAAGGATAAGAGAGATGGCAAGGCAGCATCGGGGGAGGGGGAAGGGGAGGGCAGCGATTAGCGAATCCATCAAGTTATCCCTACCTGGAGAGCCATACTAATAACGCCGAGCTGGGCTTCCAGGAGGAC
>JAGFNX010000186.1:0-71267 GCA_017657125.1 Scopulariopsis brevicaulis
GGGGGGGTGGGGGGGGGGCGTAGTTACATCGGGTGCCGGCTGTTGCTGGTAGTTCTATACGATGCGTCGACAGTTCCCCGGTTTCCTCTTCACCTCATTCTGCCCTATCGTTGTTATATTATCCATCTGCCGTGGATCGTTGGGGTCACATTCTCGGATTGCGTTGGAATGTGATCGCCGGAAAGTACGCGGATAATAAGGACACCACTGCATGACCTAGATACGATACCCTGATGGCAGAAGCGCAGAGTACCGCGAAAACCAGCCCAACTGGCACCATCCGCATATTCCCATGTACTACTTTTCTCATGGGCCTATGTAATTGATACAATATTACACACGATCGGCTAGGGGCGAAGTCGGGGAGTGATGGAGTGACTAGGCCTCGTGGTCGGGTGGAGGAAATCGGGTACGGGGGCGGGGCTGGTGATGTGATGCGACGGCGAACGACGAGAGGCTGTGTTGATATTGACCTGTCGCTTTGGTCGTTCACCAATGTGCAGAGTGACGGTGAGGGCGGCCACGTAGCGGCTTCTTAACCTCCACGATACAACCGCCTATGCGTCTGTGTTGTTGCTTATAGTTCCTACCACAGACGATGTAGGCCCGCCTACACGGTCATGATGTTGATGGGGCGTCACGTGTCATTAGAAAGTGGATAATGGACTTATTCCTCGACACGGTGAGCCCTTCCCATCGCGTAGGCATCTTGTGTGCAGTGGTGAAGAAGCGAAACAACGCGGTAACAAATCGACAGAAGCCAAGTTTCCAACTCAGCTCGCGTCGAGTAGTTCTCTTTCGGGAAAATAAGATAACTATGAGTCATTTCTCCGCATTCCACATTATTACCTGTGCCAAGTGCCTCAGATATGGTGGACCTATCTCTGCGACCTGACTTTGGACTGAATTTACCTCCCGGGCTCTGCACCCCGGACCTTGTTCTGATTGCCTTGCGTCGACAAGTATTCCCAGGCTCTGAACGATACGGCGGTATTCGTGTAACCGCGGAAACTGGCGGCCGGCGATCTCCAGCTTCTGGCATGCAATGTCAACAAGAGCGGTTTGAGTACGGGCCTGAGTCCTGTCTCCTATACGATCGTCGTATGGAGTGGTGGAAGCTGCCCACGATGTAGAGGGTAAAGGTGGGATATCAATTACGGCGCAGTACAACGCCGCCAGGGCCATAGAAAAGGCGCTGTATCCCGTCAGGAAGGATAGGAAGTGGCGCCCGACCATACGGTTCCGGTCCAGGCTGCGTGCCACAGCGCGACAGATGTTCTCAAAGTTCAGCCTTTTGACCCGGGCCAACTCACTCGCACGAGCCTCTGCTGGAGACGACGGCAGTGGAGTGCTCGGTTCTGGCGGGACGTAAGATACGGAGCAGCCATATCCAATGTCCGACTCCTGGAAGCGGTATGGTTTGAGGATCTCGAGGGTGGCGATACGAAGCATCAACGTGTGGAAGAGGGATGTCTGGTATTGGTATACCTCTCTGGTGGAGGAGTCCTCGTGGGAGGGGGTACAATTCCTCCAGTAAAGGACGTGGCCGAGGTAGTCGTCAAAGTCTGTGAATGATTCTTGACTCGTCGCGGCCGACAACACGACGGCATAGCGTAATAAGTGTATGTGAAAGTCTTCTTTCACATCGAGTGGAGGCGACGGTGCCTGGTCATGCTGAGGCAGCGGAACCGCAATATCCCTGTCGTCGATTGAAAAGGGCCGGCCAAGGGCGGCGCATATAAGCCTATCTAGCAGATAGCAACCCCAGAAAGCCCACCGGCGCTGAGCCACCTCTCCCTCCGAAAGGACTGACAGAACGCAGCGATCCTCGCGATGGTAGCCCAGCGCGATGCACTTGTTTATGGCAAAACCGATCAGGTGCCACGCCGACCCAGCTGCCGAGCAGTGGATGGAGAAGACGACGAGGAGGTGGAGGCACTGGATGATGTCGACGCCGTCCTCATGGCTGAAGACGCGGTCCAGGACCTTGAGGCACTTGCCCAGGAGGTGGATGGAGACGAAGGACCCCTGGGAGACCGGGTAGCTGTCGCTGACGAGCGGCACAATCGCGATGACCATGTACGCCATAAAGATGTGCGCCGGACTCCGGGCGACGGTCTCCCGGTACAGGTGGTCGTCGTCTCCGGAGATGGCGTCCATGCCGACCTGGACCTTGGACACGGAGAGACGGGGGAACCGGAAGTCGACGGCGTCCAGATATGCCCGGAGGAACCCGTACGCCTCCTCACGCTGGACGTGGAGCCGGTGACTGGGGCCGACCGGCTGGCGGATGTACTGCGATATGCCGTTCCAGAGGGAGTCGACCCGAGACGTTGCCTCGGGGTTCCCACCGTAGGTCTGAGTCATGCCGGCGATGATGCGTGGTACAGAGAGGCGCTTCAGGAACTCTCCGGCCCGGCTCTGCGGCTCCGCGACTGCGCTCAGTGATAGGGAGTCCATGTTCATGTCAACGGCTGACCGGTAGGACCCGCCATTGGACCTGGATACGGTCGGCTGGGCCGTATTTGAACACCCCGGAGTGCATGTGGGGCTCGCAGGGAGGCGTGGGCCGCTGTGGCTTGCATGGCCTTGTCCTGGATACTGCCCACTGTCGTCAATTATCTCGACAGGGTCACTCTCCGCAGTGCAGTCGGAGTCTATGACGATACCCCTACGTCTCGCTTCATCCTCAAGGGCAGCAATCCGGAAGAGGAGCGTCGTCACAACCCCCCTGCGCGTGATCCCCCCATCCGCCACCTGAACAACGGTATCCTCCTTTTCCGAGTTGGAGCATGCGGACCCTGCAAGTTTACAGGGTGTACAGGTTGGTAGGATCCTATCGCACCGTTGCCTCCTACGTGAGCACCTCTCGCACGCAAAGATTCGATGGGTCGTCGGTTCGGGCAGCGAGCCGCCAAGAGCGGTCTCGGCATCTTCTCTGGGCGACAGAGTTCTGGGCAGCTGCGGGTTGCGGTGTAACATGGCGAAGGATTTGGACGAGAGCTATCAAAACGTCGCGCCGAGCCCGAAAGGAGTCGGCGCCGATTCCCAAAATTGCTGGGCGAGCAAAAGGGGATACTCCGATGAGACCTGGGCAGGGTGTGTAAAAGACGAAACCCACGGACGCATGGCCGATGTGAAGAGGGGGAAGGTTCGCATTTTGTCCGATGCGAGTATCCATATGCCGAAAAGGTACGCGGGGTTGGGCGAGTGCTAGTGCTAGTCTGCTCTCGAATAGGGTTAATGTGGGGAACCCCCGCTTCCCCCTATGGGGAATATGGTGAAGCCTCGCGAGACCTGGGAACATGCGCCCTCGCAACAGCTCCGATTTGGAGCCACGTTTCTTTTTGGGGTGCTTTGACCCTTTGGCGGTTTCCCGCCGCAGTCCATGTCGAAGCTTTAAAGAATGACTCTACTACGGAACTGATCGAGCTTACGCTCAGGGGCTATATAAGACTCTCGTGAGATCCGTCTTCTTCGTCTTGGCACAATCGTCCCTGACTTCTCAAACCCGGGGAAAGATATTCTTTGCCTGCCACAAATCGCCGCATCCTTTCCAAAAGCGCCTACAGGTAGCCGCGAAACATGGCCGCTACGCAAACAAACGATTTGGAAAAGACGCCATCTTTGTCCCACGTCGACAATGCCTCCGAAGCAGGCTCCGGCCTAGACAAGGTGGGTGGCCCTGCCACTATGAGACACTTAAGTCTTTCCCTCAGTGACCAACGTGAGACGTTCGGACAGGGCGACCTCGGCGGAAACGGCCAAGGGCCAGTGGACCCCTTCGTGGGCCAGGAGAACTCGAGCGCCAACAAGCGGCTCCTGCGGAAGCAGGACCGGCTCCTCATCCCCGCCTGCGCCATCATGTATCTGCTTGCGTATCTGGATAGGTCCAACATTGGGAACGCCAAAGTCATGAACTCGGAGAGCGGCGGCGACCTAATGACGGAAAACAACCTGACGGAGGATCAGTACGCCATCGCCCTGATGGTGTTCCTCATAGCGTACACGCTCTTTGAGGTGCCCTCGAACAACTTCCTCAAGCGCGCCGGCCCCTCCAAATGGTTTTCGTTCCTGCTCGTCTCCTGGGGCACGATATCCATGTGCCTCGCGGCGACGCACAATTTTGCCGGCTTGACCGTCGCGCGCTTCATGTTGGGGATATTCGAAGCGGGTCTCGCCCCGGGCCTGGCGTACTACGTTTCCTTCTGGTACCGAGCAGATGAGCGCTCGATCCGCCTAGCTTTCATCTACTCGACTGCGACACTAGCTGGGGCGTTCGGTGGCCTCATTGCCTATGGCATCTCCCATATGAATGAAGCGGCCGGTTTGTCCGGGTGGAGATGGTGTAAGGCTCCACTTCCAGAAGTTCCCAGATGAAACTAGATTAACATTCCCACCGTGGCGTAGTATTCATCCTCGAGGGTGCCCCATCAGTCCTCTTCGGCATATTAATCTTCTTCGTTCTTCCCGACTACCCAGAGTCGTCAAAGTTCCTGACGCCCGAGGAGAAGGAGCTCGCAATCCTCCGGATGGAGTTCAACGGCTCTAAGGGAAGCGCCGGCCATATGACGTGGAAAGATGCCAAGGGCGTCCTGCTCGACTGGAGGCTCTACATCCACTACATTGTTTACTTCTCCAAATCGTGCCCATTTTCCAGCCTCTCGCTGTTCACGCCTTCCCTCACCAAAGGTCTTGGCTATGACTCCTTCCGTGCTCAGCTCATGACTGTTCCACCTTGTACGTGACTGACGCCTCAGCACCCTTACCCACCCTGATTGCTAACAATGGCTGAACTGATAGACGCTGCTGCGTTTGTCGTTACCATTATCTTGTCGTTCTACTGCGACAAATACGAAAAGCGAGCTGTGACCACAATCGGGCTCATGCTGATGGGGGCCGCTGGTTTCATCGCCTCGGCCACCCTGCCACCCACCGACTACGCGGCCCGCTACGCATGCCTGATCGTGGCCGCCTGCGGCACGTTCGCCACCATCCCCATCCTTCTGGGCTGGCTCTCGGCAAACCTGCGCTCGACCTCCGCCCAGGGGCTCGCCCTGGCTCTCAACATCTCATTTGGGGCGCCGGGACAGATCCTAGGCGTTTGGATCTACGAGGATAAGGAGCAGGACAAGGGCTATCCAACAGGGCATTGGGTCAATGGTGGACTTCTCCTCCTGGGCTCGGCTCTGACCGCGGCGCTTGTTGCGATCTACACGTATCGCAATAGGCGAATCGATCGCGGATTAGTAGTTTCGGCGAAGTGGGCGTTGTAACGAAACCTCCTCATTAGCCCCAAAGGTAAAGGGGCCTATCGCTGCGTTGGTACAATCGATTAGGTGGATATAATACACTCTGATGGAACTTGAGAACTTTAAACATGCTTACGAGTAGACTTTAATCCGTAGTTGGTATGCGTGTGTATCGTGTCGAACCTAGAAGTATTACTACGACTAGAATTGCGTTGTTTCCTGGTAAATCGTGCCGCGGGCTCTCTTGCTATTATGCCCACAGTCTCACCTGTCATTAGATGATATTACAGTACAAGAATTAGATTCCGATATAAATAATGGCCTGGTATGAATAAGTAATGTACATGAAAGGCTATGACCACGTCTCGGGAGTATATGAGCCTGGCCGGTCCGCTGGTGGACACCTGAGATAGTGGCAATAGCAGGAAGTATATTCCAGTAACCTCTTGTGCTAGTTAACTGCATACTGTAGTTGACTATCTTAATGTACCCAAACGGCCTACCCCTGATAGATAACATCCAATGCTTCCACGCACTTCTTGCTTCCTCCAGCTATAAGCCCCGAGTCCTGCTGTCCTAGGATAAACCTAGCGCCTAGTACATTAAACGCCCAGCTCTGTATCTCCGGCGCGTCGTATATCCCGGCCATACCGAAGATCTTACCATGCCTTTTGCAAGCAGCACTCACCGCTTCGAGCGCACCCCGAAATTCCTGACTTTGGAATTGGCCCGGGACTCCCAGCTCTATGGCCAAGTCGTTGGAGCCGATAAGAAGGACGTCAACACCCTCCACCGCGGCAATCTCATCTGCCTTGGCAATACTGTCGCGCGTCTCCATCATCAGGATGACGCTCGATCCGTGCGCATTTGTTTCCTCGATGATGGTATTCGCTGGTGTCGGCTTGAGGTTGAAGGTGGCCAGCTGGCCCGTCATGGAGCGGCATCCTTGGGGAGGGTACTTGGAGATACTGACTGCGGCTCTGGCATCGGCTATTATCCGTGAGACTGTAAGTTAGCTTTCGTACAAAACAGGATCAGAGGGCGGGGATGGGACAGTCGACTATTCTAGCGGACACATGCCTGGGTTGTGGACATGAGGGAATACGACACCCATAGCACCGCCGTCAAGGACCCTCTGCACAAAACCATTCCCGCACTGATGTGGCACCCGGACAAATGGCGTCAAGCCCGTCTGCAGCGCTGCGGTACAGTGTTGGCTGGCGTCGTCGATGGAGAGGGTCGAGTGCTCGAGGTCGATAAAGATGGCGTCGAAGCCTCCATTCCTGGCGAGCTGTACCACCGCCGGGTTGGTCACGAGTCTGATCCCAAAGGCCTGAGGATCCGGTGTTAGTCCAGTGATAATTTCTTCATTTGCCTCCCGCCAGCAGTGATCTAGACGGGGCTCGTGGTTTGTCCGACTGACCTTGCAAACGCCGCCCTGGGCCACTTTGGTTTGGAGGTTATTCGTGAGGACCATTCTCGGCGTTTGGCTTTCAGCGGTCAGACTAGAGGCTCTTCCTCAGCATAACGAGCCGCAATGTAACTTACCTTTGGCTAGGGTACCGCGGTTCATATACACATGGTATTCCTACTTCAGGCTAGCTTCCTTTGCGTCCGAAGCATTGGGATTCGGGACCGGCGACCGACTGTCGGGGAGGTCGGTGGGTCGTCCGAACCGCAGACGTCGTATCGGGCGCTGTGCGAGGAGCTGTCGGGATCCCTGCGAGGTCTATCGGACAAGTTGCGAGAGGTACATGTCTCCACCTTGGCGCAATGGACCCACCGCCCCTTCTTTACCCCGATGCCGCTTTCACCCCCGCGCTCGCAACTCCTTCGAGAAAGAGTGCCCCGCAACCGGTCACTACCTCGCAGGCCCCGGAACCTCGGAACGCAACAGTGTGTGTTCTGCGACAGGTCGCCACTTGGCTTTTAAACGGTCGTCTAGGTTTGACTGAGACGGTTCATCAATTTGGCACTCAATGGGCACTAAGGTTCCGCTTCCCCAATCTACCTCTTGCTCCCCATCGCTGAGAACATACATTCCCCCTGTTGCAATTCTACTGCGCTTGATCGGTTATCCTTCGAGCTTCGACCTTCACGGTTTCTTCTTCCCGCCGGTCTCATTGCGCTCCCGAAGCAATGGCACCCTACCTGTCAACCATGGATTCCCCCGAGACCCAACTCTCCCCAACCCGCTCGGTGAACCCAAAACCTAAGCTTTACATCCTCAGCGACTTCCACCCGGAAGCAGTCAAACACGCACAATCCATTTTCGACTGCGTACTATACGGCGACCCCGAGGGGGATAACTGGCGGTCCAATGCCACGGCCATCCTCATCAAGGACTACTACATCCGCGACGAGGATCTCAAGGCGGCGCCGCAGCTCAAGGTTATAGGGAAGCAGGGCGTCGGGCTGGACAAGGTCGACGTCGAGGCGTGCGAGAGGCGGGGCGTCAAAATCTGCAACTCCCCTGGCGTCAATGCGGGGGCCGTGGCGGAGATGGCGCTCTGTCTGGCGTTCAGTGTTGCGAGGCAGGTTCCCGACTTGGTATTGAGACAGCGAGTTGGCGGGGAAGCCATCCGCAAGGAGACGGTCGCCGGGATGCTCCTGTCGAAGAAGGTGGTTGGTGTTATCGGAATGGGCCACATTGGGCAGGCGGTCGCACGCATGTTTACCGGCGGCTTGCAGGCCTCCATCGTGGCCTACGATCCATATTTCCCTCGGGCGGCCGGGCCGTGGGCGTCGATACCTCATCGTCGAGTTGACGAGCTGGACGAAGTCCTCCAGGTCGCGGATATCGTAACTCTGCATGTGCCCCTGACAGCGGGAACCAAGGGCCTGATCTCGGCGCCTCAGCTCAAGAAAATGAAGGACACTGCAATCCTGCTCAACACGGCCCGGGGCGGCATCGTCAACGAGGATGATCTGGTTGAGGCCCTGGAACAGGGTCGGATCTGGGGCGCTGGCTTCGACTGCCACGTCCAAGAGCCCCCGACAGCGGCCAAGTACGAGCGGCTATGGAATTGCAGGCGCTTTGTGGGCACGCCTCACATCGCCGCTGCTACAGATGAGACACAGATCGCAACGATAAATGCGGCAACGGACGGAGTGTACAAATTTCTTTGCAAGAGGTAGACGGCTTCATTTTATATATAACTTTATGTGTGGCTCCTTGCTTGCCTTTTTCATTCTCATTGTGATGTCCGACTCTCCATCGAGAGGCAAGGTGACCCCTGCCAGGGGATCATGGTGTCCCAGATGTAGCCAGACATGCTGGCGTCAACACCTTCTATACCGAGGATATCCCAGAAGGGCCAGGAAAAGGCTCCGAAGTTGTGTCCTCCGTTGTAATACCCCTGTCCGCCCGCTTCGTGGGTGATGTCCGGGAAGGAGTCCATCGACTGGAAAAAGGGATCCATTGGCACGAATTGCTCCACTGAGCCTTGTTCCGTTGGGGCTAGGTGACAGAAGCCTGGTATTTCATGTTGATCGTAAGTGCTTTGCGAGCCAAAGCAAGGCTCCATCTGCGACAACTGGCCTGTGCTAAACTGACTGCTCATTCTCCCGGGAGTCTCCCGACCCTGGCAACCTGGATCCCGAGTCTGGTTCTCCCCCTGCATCCTCTGGAGTCCGCGCTTCAGATCATGGAAGAAGCGTGTGTAGACTGCAACATCTGGCATACCCTCGGCGAACCACGTGAGAATATCCCCAGCAGTCGAAAGGGCACTCCATATTTCCTCACTCGTTGGATTGCGGGATCCATCGTCGAGGTCAGAAAGCCAGTGCTCGATATCAATTTCGGGCGCCGACTCCGATTCAAGCGCTTGTTGGCGAACCTGAGTGTTGAGCATGAACACGACCACGATGCCAGCGACAAAGACGAGGTGAGTGTATGCCCGTGTAAAGGTGATGAGGTTCCGTCGCCGCAGAGAGTCAAACGACGTGATAATGTTGTGTGCTGATTGGAGACACGGCTGGAGGAGGCTTCTAGGAGGCATTCCGGCGCCAGATGAAAGCTTGCCAATGGCGGCTCTGATGAGCCACAGTCTCGTCTCATGATACGAGAGATCGAAAAACTCCGAAGCCTCGTAGACGTATCTCGGGAACTGGCTGCAGGGCGCCATCTTGCGCCAGTCGCTTAGCTGGCCATGGAATTTCCTGAGGAGAGACAAGGTGTCCCCAGTTTTGACAGCCCGGCCGGGGAGAGGCACCAGGAGCGTACCAGCACTGCCGACGCCCCTCCCACAGCGTCGGTTCATGGTATAGTGGATCTGGGACGTGAGCTGGCCCAGGCCTACCAACCAGTTGAAAATGGAGATCTTGGGGCGTGGGCCCACGTGAGATTCGAGGTTTTGGTCCGCGGGCATGTGGACTGAGACGGCGTCTTCCGGGAGATCGGCGCTAATGGCAGAGTCCCCGATGGCGAATGGCCGTCCGAGGGTTGATGAAGAGAATCGGTCAAGCAGGTACGACTCCCAGAAGATCTTGCGACACCGCTGAATATCCACCGGAGCCCCTGACGGGGGAGGCACGGGCTGCCGGCAATGGAGTCCGAGCTCGACCGCTACCCGGATGCAGAGCCGACCCAACTCCCAGAGCGAGCACCCTCCCTTCTCGTCAGTTCTACACGATCGAGACTCCGTTAGAGATGGATTACTCACCAATGTTGAAGTAGACGCCAAAGTGGGCGATCAAAAGGATATTTTCTATGTCGTCGAGGGTACTAAAGGAGAACGCAGACGGAGGACTCGCTTCTAGAGCAGCGGTGAAGAAGCCGAACGGGTGCAAGTTGAGGAGTTTGTTTCGGAATAGTCGAACACTCCCGATGGCGAGGACTATGTTCAACTGGAAGAGCTTATCCTTGTTTTCTCTCGATGTGGAGGACGCGAGTGAAGGTAGTTCATCAAGAGCCGCATATATCCTTGTCGGGTCGAGGATCGGATGCGCAACGTGGAATTCTCGGAAGCTATCAAGTGGCCTAGTTAGTGTACCAGCTTACTAGACTAGAGGAATAGAAGCATGGCATATTGTGGACGTACTACTCTTCTACCGCCGAAAGTGCGACGTGGCGTGGAGGGAGCGGATGGGGAGGGTGGTAGACAATGGAGGACGGCTGGAGCTGGGGAGCCACCGGCCCATTCGCCTGTCCCTCTTGATACGCCGTTAGCCTTGAGAGGAAGAAGCCGACGCCATTCTCCGGGCCGACGAAGCGAGGCGTCTCCAAGTGGGAGGTTGTGGGGTCTGTATCTGATCCATCCGCCAGCCGGCCGTCTTGGGAAACACGCCGCGGCTCAGCGGCGCCCGCTGGTCGGGCAACGGCTGATTCAAGGCGGCGGAGCTTCTGCTGTAGCTGGTGCACCTCCCTTGAAGATATCAGCATCAGACGTCTTACTGAAATACCATTCCCAAACAAAATGGGAGCCATACGCTCTAGTATAATCCCGTGGGGAGGTGGCATCGGCGATGACGCACGGAACATCCGCCTTGACGCACCCAAGACAAGACGGGAACTCTCCGCCGCACTGCGTAGTCGGGCAAGAATGTTAGCGAGGGCGTTGTTCATCCGGCGTGGGGAAGACGTGCTCCCGGGATTGGCGCGCATACCTTGACCTTTCGGGACCGGCACCTCTTGCACGCGACAGAGCTGAGGGAAGCGGCATCGGCGCCCCCGTCTAGAACCCTGGGCCTTTTAATCGAGACTCGTTGGGTCGTTTCGGTGGGCGGCATCTCCGGCTGGGAATGTTCCACTGCGGAGGGCATCTAACTAGGGCTAGAGAATTTTCTGCTTGGGGTTTTGAAGGATTCGGAGCAAGTTGAGTTGGATCGGGGTTCGGCCGGATTTGGAGATGGGATTCGGAGATGCTTGCGTGCATAGGTCAACATAGGTCTTAAAGGGCGACATTACTAATACATTTAAGGTAGTAGCAGTGCCCTCCGTACATATAAGCGCGGTAGGGCGGGCGAGGACAAGGGTTACCGAATACACGATGAGTTGGGTTTAACCCCTTTCGGAAACCGTCGGTAAATCTACCGCGCAGCCACCCCTGCGCCCCGACCAAGCTCGATTCTTGATCCCTACCACGTTCCACGGCAGGAATATAGCCATTGTATGTAGCGTGGCTGTGCTTCGCGCCGGGGGCAAAAGTGAGAGGAAGGCAGTCCTGCATAGCCACTGTAACTCGATCCTGCCGGTGGGCTGGACACAGTATTGAGTGACGTCATGGCCAAGGACGTTCGCAGGATACCAGGCTTTTTATTTAAGAGCGTATCTCCACTTCCCCGGTGTCCGATACCTTAAAGCATCGTCTAATACGCCTATACGGTGATACTGTTAACTTCACTAGTAGTACTACCCAACCGTGCACAAATCATGCCTCTAAAGGATCTACTCAGGAGCCAGGGACAAAGAAAGCCCGCTGAGGCCCTCCCCCCCGACTATACCGCGCAGCAATATTACCACGACGAGGAGGTCCCCAGCTATGCGCCGCCCCACTTCAGCGGGGCAGCCGGGGGCTCGACGACCCTCGCGCCCGCGACAAGGAAATTCCCGCCGAGGCTGAACTCGTACGGGAAGTGGTCGTCCTCGGGCTTTCACCTCGGCCCGTCCGAGAACGAAAAGCTCTTCGCCGCGTCCTTTGACTCGGGGTGGTTCCGCTCCAAGGCGCCCGTGACAATTCACGACGGGCCAACGGACAAGCACTCTGTGCTCTCGACCATTAGCCCGTTCCGGGGGGCCAGCAATATGCAGTGTACGCTTACCGTATTCCCCAATATCGGATCGTCTCTGGGAGAGCCACTCGAGATTCAATGTTGTTACAGCCACGCCACATGGAGGGACGCACGGTACCGCTTCACCATGCCCGCTACGAGCAAGTCCAGCGGCAAAGACCACGTCCAGCCCGAGACCTTTGAGTGGCGCGCAACAGAGGGCGACGAGATGAGGGAGGTCTGTGGCGGGCGCACGTCGAGGGGCTGGAAGCTCGTACGGGTCCACGGGCCCGAAGCGGGTGAAGGGGGGAGGAGGGGCGCGAGGGACCACGGGTTCGCGAGCGACGGGGCCGAGGTGGTGGCCGTGTCGGCGTATCACCCCGGGTGGAGCATGAGCAAGGGGTTGGTGTTTGCGTTCATGGGGACGGGGCTGACGGGCCGGCTCGGGGCGGAGTGGGAGGTTGCGGCGGTTACAACGGGGGTGTTGATGTTTTTCATGGCGATTACAGGCCAGGGGGCTTAATGAGGATATCGCTTGGCGATAGTCTAGTATATCCCAGTCGGCCGAGCCGATTCACGAACGGCTTTCCGAGAAATACTTGGGTACAAGCTACGATCTTAGATGGGAAGCTATTGCCCCTTTCCTCTCAACAGTCACACACACACATCAGCAACAGAACTCCCTCGGACCGATATATCGTTCACTAAATTTCCCTTCGGCTTCACTTTCCTTATATGAGCATTAGATAAACTCCCATAGGCTTCACTTATACACGGTGTTCTTATGAAGCCTGGAATGCGTGCGCCAGGGATAGATAACGTACAAGATATATACACTACAAATGACCAAACGACCCGCTCAAACGAGGCGATGGTAGCATAAGGGGGGATTTATTATTCCACAGTATATCACCAATGGGAAGTAATTCGGGCTCCGCGTTACTATCATCTCTCAAGTAGTTTCTCAATCTGCTAAGGTAACTAATGCTCGTCTTCATCAACGGCAAAGGGTGTATGTGAGAACGGACGGGAAAGATGTATATCAAGTGGTAATACACCCCAGGACCAGATTCTTCGCTTCTGCAATGCACACGCATGGTATTGTTAGTCACCGGTGTTAGTAGGGAATTAACAAGGGCGCAGCGTTCGGAAGGATGCAAAGAGCAGAGGCATCCAGTTTCCCCCACTCCCTTAAAAGGCTAGGTACTAGCAGATATGTTTCGCGCAGCACTTCCCCTCGCAACTATCCCATCATTTCACCAACTCCACAAGCTCGTCTTGCGTTAGGAGACTTCCCCTCAGATACCATTGACCAGGTATACGAGCACCTAGACCGCGCGGGAATAGCAACTCGCAACTCATCTGCACTCTGCAAGACCAGCAAGCGCCTACGACTCGCAATTTGTGCCCCCCACCCTCACTATCCTTCGCTTGCATTTGTCAGATCGGAAACAAAGCAGTGTCCTATCGAGCATAGCTGCTCCAACGCAGCGTTGTCGAGACAGAAAGCGGCAGATTTGGTCGCCTCCACAACGAGCTTTTCGGTTACCATTTCGAGTTCTTTTGTTCGCTGCCGCTCGCGACCTAGGGCGATTCGAGAGCACTTAGTCAAGGTGGAAAAAAAGGATTTCGTATTCGCGATAGATGGACTCAACCTGGGAGATTTCGACGATTGTCCACTCCAGAGCAGCTCCCGATATCAGGGCTGATGGCCTGGATGTAGTGTTCTGGAGCAGGCCATGAGCTGCCCTTTCCGTCGCATGCAAGTCCGTCTTGATCGAAAATATACATGGGTGGCCCATGGTCCGTCTGATACACATCACAGGACGAATCCAAGGGCATCTTCAGGTTGCGCAGAAAGGAGGAGAACTGCTTCAGCAGAGACGCAGCCTTGTCTAAAAGTTTAGACATGGTACGAGGTAAGTAAAATCAGTCCTCTACCGGGATTGTCGCGCCCCAGCGGCGAAGCCTAACGGTTAGTACGTCTAGATGTAGCTGTGTCTTCGCGTAGCTATGAATATGGGATGCCGCGCTTGAGTTTTCCCTGCTCGAGGATCAACGCGCATGTCTCGACGAAGTAAGTGATCCGCTATTCTGTCGGACGAATGACCGGCGTCATGGGCTTGTCTGGTGACTCGCTTGTGCTGTCAAATGGGTCCAGCATGGCCGCGGACTTCCCTATTCTTCCGGAAGGGTCGGGCTCTCATCATTACTGGTACGCCTAAGTTATAGGACGCCTCGATCACGCTGCCAAAGAGTGTAATGTCAGTGCACCTGCCTGTAGGCTATTTTTCGAGGGCAACAGCCACGAACAACATGAGAGGGTGTGGATCACAGCTGGGTCAGGCTTTAATCATACTCCTCGTCACTTATGCCGTTCTAGAGCAAACTGGAGGGGCGCAGACGAGGTATCACCGAGGCGCTCGCAGATGAGATGGGCGCATAGCAGCTATGGTTCATACCGGGGATTCTGGACTTTAGAAAAGAAACCCGCAACCCCAACAGCGACGATGACACGTGTAACTCGCGTTGGGCATAATGGCATAGAGTCAGTGTTGGGCGAGTCAGGGCCCCTGCGGCCGCATGTAGTTTTGTACGATGTCGTCTTGGCTGTACCGAGAATCCCGTGGCCTAGCCCTTTTGGCAGTCAACAAAAGCTACACGATATATGAGCTATGACATTATGTGCTGTGGTCGACTACCCGGTACCACAGATGCCGCTTCGTTGTTCACGCTCAGGGGAACGGACGGGATGCTCAGTTCTCCACGAGTCATGGTCGTATGTGCTAGACCATAACCTAAAGTAGAGCGGTAGGCCGTCGTCTAGACCGGCGTCCAACTGACGTCCTGGTGTTCTGTCTTGCTGAAGCTACAACTCTATTTGTAGGCACTCGTCTCTTAGACGCGATTATTTTTTCTGTCTGGGTACAGTGGTCTTAGAAGTGGATCCTAGAGAGACATGAGAGATTTCGCCTCCCGCAGGTCCAACCAGGCTGCGATTCTCGCCTTTGCCCGGCAAACAGTCGAGATATACCGTTCGAATCCAACGAAGGTCGGTTTCTTATGCAGCTATACCTTTTACCGCAGCGGTCCCAAGGCCTATGGGGCGTGAGGAGCGCACGAGGGGATTCACAACTGATAATTCCAGAGTATTGTTAGGAAAGCAATTTGGGCCACTCAGTAGATATCAGTTGCTGCTACTTTCTTCTCGGGCTATGGGTACACCCCTGGTGGAACTACTTGGGGAAAGTCTCGGCTCATGACAGGGGTACCACCGATGACTTGTACGGGGGAAGGGCGGGGTCCCTTTCGAAGTGTGGATACGGATCGGACAAGGGGATCGTACACTAGCGCCATCATTTGCGGCTGGAACCCGGCGGAAATCTTGATTGACCGCCTCCGCTTCGGAGGAACTCAACTTCCAAGAGAGGTTAATCAAGCGAGACGGCGGGGAAGGTGGGGCGGGAGGGGACGTCCGCTCACAAGATCGTTTCTAAAAGAAGCTAGACCGGCGCGATCCCGAAAACGAGCTGCCGAAGCCGAAGATCTTGATTCGCCACGCTGCTGTTGCTCCCTGCCACATCGCCCTGCGGGCGGGGAGGATGGGGTTGCATCCAAGCGGCATGTGGCTTTCGGCGATATTGTTTGTGAGGCCTAAAATTGGAGGCCAAGAGCTGCTTGTGATGGCCAAGTGCCAATACGCGCACAGGGTGCTACCCATGTGAAGGTAAGGGATGGGCCTGACGCTTGGTGCCACGAAACGACGATCCCTTCCGGAACAATAACAGGGAACGATACTTGGTAATTAGTTCAAAGGCAAGAAGGAGAAGCACATGCCGCAGGGGAGAGAAGGCCTACCAAGCGAGAGGCGCCTCCTTGCAGAGAAATCGAGAAACGAGATTCGCCCGCAGTTGCACCAGCCGTCCTTGTGCAACCACTTGCATGCAACTTGAATCCGTAGCTTGCCCAGTTCGGTGCTTCCCCGCAATCTCAGTACCGCCTGCTACGACGTTAACCCTTGATCGGCGCACGCCCGCCGTCGGCGAGGGGTCCGCTGCTGCCAACCGCTGTTCCCGCTAACTGCCACTGTTTCTGTCAAACCTCGGTCCTGGTGTTTTCGTGAATGTGACACCGGACCCAGTGTTATAACATCTGACGCCCTTGATTAAGGATCTGCGTAAAGTCCTGTTGTCTCCCACAACAGCGATTGTCTACCCCTCGTAGCAATCGACGAGCTCACTCAAGCTGACCCTGCGATACTCATACTCGCATCAGCCAGCAATTGGAGATGGGGAGCATTAAAGAGGATGTCCTTCGGAGCGGGAAGTCCAGTACGCTAGAAGAGGCCCCCGCACTTCTCCAAGAGATTGCCGGCGGGGGCCTGTGGCGGCGCTTTCGAACCTGGCCGAGACTGAGCCTCTGGGCCGTCGCGCTCTCGGTGCCAATATTGCTATACGGTTACGACAATGTCATCGTGGGAAACATTACATCGGTCCCAGAATTCCAGTCAGTCCCCACCCGTACCCCCCGTGCAAAGAACGGCCCCGCTAAGCTGACCCAGGAGCCACTACGGCGTGTGGCTCGACGACCGCTACATCATACCCTCCGACTGGCTTTCAATATGGAGCGTCGCGAGCCCAATCGGCCAAATGTTCGGCGCCGTAGCAGGCGGGTGGTTCCAGGACCGCTTCGGTCGCCGCTGGTCCCTCGCCTCTTCGAGCGTCCTCTGCGCCGCCGGCGTGGCAGTCTGCTTCGTCTCCGACATCCCCGCGTCCGCTGACGGGCGGCGTGGGACCTTTACAGCGGGGAAGTTCGTCGAGGGGACCGCGATTGGGATGATGGCGTGCACGACGCAGACATATATGTCGGAAGTCCTCCCGCCGGTCCTACGGGGCCCGATACTGGCGTTCTTCCCGATCTTCACGCTCGTCGGACAGGTTCTCGGCGCGGTCGCCGTGTACGCATCGCTCGGGTACTCGGGTCATCTACCGTTCCGCGTTCCCTTTGCAAGCCAGTGGCCGCTCTCTGCCATTGTCCTGGTCATAGCGTGGTTCCTTCCCGAGAGCCCCGTCTGGCTTCTGCGGGTTGATCAACCGGACAAAGCCATGGATTGTCAGCTGAGATTAACGGACGACGCGGAGGCGGTCATCGCGGACCTCCAGAGAACATTGCGACACGAGCAGGAAACCTCGGAAGCGGCGAGCTACATCGAGTGCTTCAAGGGCGTCGACAGGAGGCGAACGCTTATTGTCATCTTTGCAGCTTGCCTGCCGCTGATATGGGGCTTGAAGCTCCTGTCTCTCGTCAGCTACTTCATCCAGATTGTCGGCATGGACCCGGACCTGAGTCTCATCATGCTGATTGCGGGCATCGTCATTGGCATCGTCGCGAACATTGGATCGTTGTGGACGCTGAAGGCATATGGTCGTCGGAGGTTGATAGTAGTCACCCTGTGCGTGGCCGCGGTGTTCTGGGCTAGTATAGGCGTTGCAGGCTGTTTCGAGGGGGACGCTGTGGTCTGGTAGGTGGTGCTTCCTCTCCCGTCACAACACTAGCTCACAAAGCGACAGGTACACCGCCGCTGGCCTCATCTGCGTAGTCTTTACCTGCGGCTTAGGCGTCTGGCCAGCCTCATTCGCCCTAGCCGCCGAGACATCCTCCCTCCGCGTCCGCGCCCTCACGCAGGGAATCGGGTGGTTCGCAAGCGGCCTCGCCACGGCGATCTTTGGAATCATTCTCCCTTACATCTTCAACCCGGACTCTGGGAACCTCAAGGGAAAGACTGGATTCGTGTATACGGGGTTCTGTGTCTTGGGCGCGGTGATAGCGTGGTTATGGGTTCCGGAGATGAAGGATCGGACGGTGGCGGATATTGATGCTATGTTTACTGCCAAGGTTCCGGCTAGAAAGTTTAGGACGTGGCCTCAAGAATAATGCTAAGTAGAACAAGCAAGGTGTATTTTATTTCCGGACTGTCGGCTTGATGCGCATCCGCCCATCAGGGTTCCAGCATTCAGCGCCCTCGTAAGGCCGTACTGGGCTCTGCGCCATCTCCGCATCTCGTGATACATTTCCTTTTTTTAATGAATACAAAGATACCTGGTCTTGATAAGTACTGCTTGGGAGGAGATACAATTTTCGGGCAGGTGTGAGGGATGTAGACACATCAGTGCCGACTACTGGTACCTTTTGGCATGATGTGTTCTTCCGGGCGCTAGGTCACGACCCGTGTGAGAGGTGAAGAACCTAAAAAGCCGTATAAAATATGCTATAACGTGTATGCCATGGTAGAGTAACGCGACTCCCAACTCCCAGAGCTACATCAATGAAGCTCCATCGGCCACTAGAATGACCTTTTATGCCAAGAATATTCCGCAATGCACACCTGAGCCGCCATTCGCACCTTCAGCACCTCACAACGAGCTTCATGTCCTCGACTTTTATGTCGACAAGCACCTTCTACCCCGCGAGATTGTCATATACTTTAAGCGTGACATGTGGATCTGGAGTCGTCGTCATACTCTTCCAACCCCGGCCACTGGATCTTGAAACGCACAGCAGGGACAAGTTCTGGCAACGAGTCGGGCGATGATGCCTCATCCAGGCCGTCGCCGGGGAGGGGAGTCATCTTTGTGCTTGACATGGCCCTCTGAACTATTCCAAAAACGTGCTTCTCCCACCATTCTAGGAGGCAGTCCATGCAGAACGCGCTGGACTGGTAATGCATCGCCCGAAGGCGCGGCCAGGTGTCGCGTGGCATCTTAGGATCGTTCCAATGACCCGTAACGCTACCCAGGGCGAGGAGCTCCTTGATTCTCTTCCGGTCACGGAGGCTGGCGACAGTGCTGATGTGGTGCTCTTTCGGCCTCCGGTGGACGGAGGAGTCGTATGAGTTGATGTTGAAGGGCGAGGTGTTAATCAAATCGTCTACCTCAAATATCCTAGGTGGCCCACCTAACGCCGGGACGGCATCTTCCCATGCTGCCTTTATGTAGTCCTCATCCTCAGTAGAGATGGGAGGCCGAAAGGAGATGTAGACGACTTGGAGGACAACCATCAACCGCGGAACCCCCTTCGGGAACTTCTCCGACTTGTCGTGGCCGCCGCTCTCGTCATCTGCGGCCCAGGGGAAAAGGCCCAGGAGACTCTGCGCGACGGCGTGGAAGTCCCCGGCCCGCTCCAGGTAATCCCCGCACCTAAGGGCAGCCGGACGCGCATTCGCCCCGAGATCAAGACAGTCGCCGTAGGAAGCCCAAGACGTAACGAAGCGCCGCGCGACGTCTTGCGATGAGCCTGGCCCGCTCCTGTACGGGGCACGGCCGTAGATGGGGAAGACGGTCCTCATGACCACCTCTCGCGACTCGCGGCAGACGCGAGATAGCGTGGGTATCGGGAGTCTGGCGGTCCAGGAGTAGGGTTCGTCCACCTTTTGGCCTAGGTGAAGGGTTCGGTGGCGCGGGAGGGCGGCCCGCCATATCTGTAGACGGATCTCCGTTGGTAGTTCGGGGAACCGGGTGAACTTGCGCTCGGGCGTCCGCCCGGGCTCTCGACGGGACGAGCCGCCCTTTCGTTGGATACTCGCGTCAAATGCCGCCAATAACTCATGTCTGGCGAGGGACTGCTTCGTCTCGCTCGGGGCAGGGTGGGGTGGGTAAAAGGCGCTGATCCTCCCGAAAATGACGGACTCGGCCAGAAGCTCACTTAGTGTCGCCCGGGCACTCTCCACATCTGCATCCCCATCCGGCGTCGAGAACCAGGAATGCGACGTGTGGACGCAGGTAACGGACCGGGACGAGGGGGACAGATCCCACACCGGGCGAGTCCCCGACTCCCTGGATCGGCCTCGCCTTGGCCGGAAAGGAAAGGCCTGCCGTCTTAGCCGCTGCAGAGTCGTCGATATGGCGTGACGCACAGAATCGTGGCCACGGTTTTCGCCATCCATGTTTGTTTAGAAAGTCGGTTTTGGAAGGGACAGCGGAGGATTCATGAAGGCGCGCCGCGGATTCCTCCCTGCGTCGATCACGTGTCATTTGCACGGGCGCTGGTTTCTGAACATGCAGTGTGGTTGGTCTAATTCGAGAGCATTCCCCTTCGGGTAATTGGGTGTTTTCTGCATACAAATAAAATGCACGACTTCTTTCACAGTGAACGGCTGAGCGTAGGATATAGAGGTAATATGTCCCACATGTTTTTGGTGTAGCAGTGTCCTGTAAAGAGCCTGAAGAAACAGAAGCAAACGACGGAACGAGGAAAGGGGAAAAGCATAAATCAATTGGTATTCCGGACTCCTCTTGCGACCTTTTGATCGATACAAGCTCAACCGTGATATCAGCATCTCGTATGTGTTTAGCTGCCACGGTAACTAACCCTCTTCGGCGGCGGCTGGTCGTCATTCGACTGCAGCGGGGACCCAAAGCGCGTTTCACTTCAACCAGCATACGAAGACCTCGAGGCATACAAGATGTGTCCCTCGCGGCGACTATCAAAGAAAGCCACCGCGAATAGTGCCGCGGAGAGGATGAAGGTAGTGAAGGTGAGCCACCTCGCCCCCAGATGCATGGCGCAAGCCTTCTCCATCTCGCCACGATACCCGTCCATGATCCACCCGTCGATGCCACAGGACCAAATCTCAGAGGTGAACCTGCCCTTGTCGTACACGAACATTTCGCCATCGCGTGCATTGTCGTGTATGTAATCGATGTCCACGCGAGAGGAAACTCGGCTCTGGATGAACGAGAAGAGGAAGGAAGCGGTCGCGAGAAAAAGGTTGAAGGCCAGGATCGCCAGGGCTGTGAGCCGCACCTTGGTCGTCTATTCCAGGGGTTCGTCAGCAAGGGTCTTGACTAAAGGGTCTCGACTACCGGGCCAAACGGGAATTCTTACCCCGACTGTTCCCTTCCGCGATGCAATGATTCCAAGCACCGACATCATCAATGTAGTAAGGAGGGCCAGCGCAGCGGACGCATTGAGGAGGCCCTCCTCATTGGGAAACATCTTCTGAGGCCACAAGATGACGGTGACGGTGGCCCTCTTTGCGGAACCCTGGGTGAGCTCATTCCAGTTTTCGGGGCGCTTGGGCGCCGCGTTCTTTAGCGCCAGCTCGAGGATGGAGGAGAGGGCGAGGCATGGCAGGATGATCGACAGGCTGAGGGTGACGAGGCCGGAGGAGAATCTTTTGAACGCCATCTTGAAGTATTGCGGTTCAAATATACTGTGAAGTTTGTGCTGAGGAAAGCAAATCGGGAGAGCTGCAGCGGGACAATATTCGTTATATAGGGTACACGAAATAACTGGCAGCCTCTGGGGCGGGCTGGGCCCGCTGCTCTAAAAATACGCGGTTCGCATCCTGTGTCGAGTTTTGCCTGTTGGGGGCCTTGATCCTTTGACCCTTTTTAGCCCCATGTACCTACATGTTGTCTGCAGGATTGGGCTGTGGTTTCATCGCGCCGTATCCCACGTCGAAAAGCCCCGGTTCAGGAGGCGCTGTTAGGGCGGGGTCTCCCCGTGTAACCAATCACCAGCCACCATATTAGCCCTGTTATGGCAGAGGCCCAGGATTGACGGGCGATCAGTCTTGGCGACGCCTGGTGCGCCAGCCCTGCCAAGCAACCCTGGCCAGGCAGGTTTCAGATTGTGCCGTTGGTTCGGAGTCGGGAGATCGGCGGTGTCGGCGCTTACACGCACGTTGGCTGCGGTGGAGGCTGAGTCGGTGCATCTCGCTGAAGATGGCCGCAAGGAAGCACATCATCGGTTCTTGGTGCCTCGGGCTAAGCGACGGACGAGCTAAGCCAGTGTAACTCGCTGTAGACAGTCGTAAGGAAGTGTAACATCGGCTCTTGACGTTTAGGATTACGCGAAGGACGATGTAACAAACAGTAACTGTTTTGTTGCAGCAACGAAGCTTGTCCGTGAAGAACGGTTGGGCGATGTCGGCGGCAGGAAGGGTAGTGACGGAAGAAACGTCGATCGAGAATCTCTTAGCTATTCAAGAACATCAATGTACACAAAAAGAATACTGGCGAGATTATCTTGTTTATTCAAGGATACCGAAATTTCCTCACGAATGGATCGGAAAGCTGTTGTCGAAGGGTATCCAAGTTCGGGGACTAGTGCTATCAAATACGGTCTTTGATCTGTCTCCTTGGCTTGAATATTCCCGGGTCAGTCTTGGCAGGCATCCATCAGTACTTTTAGAAAGACTTGGACGGACAGGTAATTATCACCTGAAATTTCCTTTCGGCTCTAGAAGCGTTCGTGTGGGTAGGCCCAAGGGGTAAGTTGCACATACTGCTGATACGACCTTTGTCCCAGAAAGCTGTCACCTGGTACAGGCGCAATATGTTCAGGTACTCTCTGGCCAAGTGGGAAACAGGGCTGACGTTATTCGCTATGATCGTGTGCTATGTAGTTCCGCAAAGTGACGCGATGGTGGAATATACAGACAGCACCTTACGAAATCAAGAAGATGGATAATAAGACGCAGGGATCGAGGCTTGCGACCTTCTACGAGCCATCCAAGGTCACACTCATTATCGCGTAATTATAAATATATACGGCGGCCAGATATTTTTATCAAAACGAGTGCCATCACTGTGCTTCCGATGTGTCGCCGAAAAGCTGAAAGGGCACTTAAAGTCCTGTTTTCTGTAGCTACGTGGTGATCAATCGGCCAACGGTGAATGGTGTGCAGAAGAGCGTTCTATGCAGATTCAGTCTTCGAATCGAGAGCTCCAACCGCATGCAATCTTTGCATCGTACCTGTAAAATGTGCACTCGCCTCCGATCTCGTGATATCGCTTGCGCACTACTGGGTGGACTGAAGTCAATGACGGCGTCAATGTGCTAGGTGGATTACAGCTGCAGGGGAGCGATGGTACTTCAGTCATACATACAATAGATACGATTCGTGAAGCATTATCTCGGTGAGTGCGTCTCGTCATGTCTTGGGACCGCGGCCTTCACATATATTGCGGGGCCGCGGACGTCTTCTTGCACGGTGGGGCCGCGGACCTCCTCCCCCCTAGGTAGACCGAGGAGAACACAAGGAAAACGCATGACACAAAATGGACTCCGCGACGGCAGAGGTGGTGTTCAATAATATATAAGTAGAGTACCCTTTTATAGACAGCATGAGATTCAAGTCTCCCACTCCAAATTACGTCCCTATCTGGCTTCCTCTATCTAAACAACCCATCATTCCAACAGGCCGCAATCATGACGGTCAACGACAGTCTTGCCGACTTCTGGCCCAACGCCAACCGGTACCTTATGTACACAGGCGTGCCATTCTCCCCTCGTATTATCACGAAAGCCCAGGGCACCAAGCTCTACGACTCCGAAGGCCGAGAGATCCTGGACTTCACCTCCGGCCAGATGAGCTCGCTACTGGGACACTCGCACCCCGAGGTCGTTGAAGTAACCCAAAAGTACGTCGCCGAGCTCGACCACCTCCTCAGCAACATGGTATCCCCTCCCGTGGTCTCCCTCGCCCAGCGACTAGCCAACCTTCTCCCCGCGCCGTTGGAGAAGTCCTTCTTCCTCAGTACCGGCTCCGAGTCAACAGAAGCCGCTCTCAAGATGGCAAAGTGCTACACGGGGAACTTCGAGATCGTCGCCTTTTCGGCGAGTTACCACGGGCTGACGCAGGGGTCGGGATCAGCGACTTACTCGGCCGGTCGCAAGAACGGCGGGCCGTCTATGCCCGGTCAGCTGGCGTTCCCCGCCCCCTACCCATACCGATCCGTATTCCGCAAGGCAGACGGATCATATGACTGGGAGACGGAGTTGGAGTTTGGCTGGTCTATGATTGATCGCCAGAGCGTGGGCTCCCTTGCCGCGTTCATCATGGAGCCCATTCTGTCGACGGGGGGCATCCTCGTCCCACCTAAAGGGTACCTGAAGCGCATGAGCGAGGAGTGCAAGAAGCGTGGGATGCTCCTTATCATGGACGAGGCCCAAACTGGCGTGGGTCGTACGGGGCAGATGTTTGCTTTCGAGGATGATGGCCTGGTGCCGGATATCTTATGTCTCTCCAAGACGCTGGGGTGCGGCCTCCCACTAGCTTCCGTCACCACCACAGCGGAGATTGAGAGAGGGTGCAGACAGGCAGGTCTCCTCTGGCTTACCACTCACCTCAATGACCCCCTGCCCGCCGCCGTCGGGGACAAGGTGCTGGAAATTGTTGTGCGAGACGGCATCACCCAGAGGGCCGCAGAGCGCGGGGCGCAGCTACACCGAGGCCTTCTGGAGCTACAAAAGAAGTACCCGTGCATCGGCGACGTCCGTGGCCGTGGCCTGTTCCAGGCGGTTGAGATCGTCTCAGACGTCAAGACCAAGACTCCTGATCCGGAATTGGGGCAGGTAGTGTCTGACCGAGCGCTGGAGCTGGGTCTGTCCTGCAACGTCGTCAATTTACCGGGGATGGGAGGCGTATTCCGACTCGCGCCGCCCGTTACGGTTACTGAAAAGGAGATTGAGGATGGACTTCGGCTGCTTGGGGAGGCATTTGGTCAGATTTATAAGGAGCAAGGCATGGAAGCTTTGTAAAGAGATATCGTCCTTAGCTAGCATCGAAGCTATATTTTACATACGGGGCGATCTATGACGCCAACGCTGTATATCAAATGCCGGGTACAAGGACGTGAGGCCCGGGTCGTGAGTTACATGGTAGTATTTGTCGAGTACTCCCTTCCGGAGCTACCCTGTATGTATATCATAATATAGGTAATTTACAATGCACATAACAAGACGGACTACTGTCCGAATACGCATCAGGAATGGGGTTAGAATACAGAATAGCAAAGTATTCCTCGGCTCGAGAATTGAAGTTGACGTACAACCAGTGATTGCTCTTCACACCACCTCGTTCCATACTAAAGGATCCCACTGATCTGCTATGATAGAGTCCAAAAACGCCGGATCAGAGATGAACGGCGGTTCCAAATCCAGCCAAGCCCCATCCACCTGCGTAGAATCCTGCTGTGTCGACAACTTGTCGACCATTTCCCCATACTGAGTCACACATATATCCCCGATTTCCCACCCGTGATCCTCCTTGTAAGATCGCAGCGAAGCTATCAAGTCTACGGCCAGCGACAACGATAAACTTTCAGAGGGCCCAGAAGTCGGGATCTCCGCCTGAACCGCAAGACGGACGAGGAACGTGACGGTGGAAGAGAAGACAAAGGCAGAAGTGGGGAGCCAGAAGTCCCCAAGCTGTTTCTCTGTGAGCTCGCTCACGAAGAGGACGATCTCCTCGACTATCCTCCTGATTTCCAAAAAGCGCTCGTCAGGAGGTTGTCCGGAGACTGTACCCTCGACGTCTGCGCCGATATCGAGGCGCCGGCTGAAGAATTTAGCGGCCAGGAAACATAGGCGCAAGTTAGTTGCTCCCGGTATGTCGAGATTTGTTCCGCGGATTATGACTTTCCGGACACTGCCCGGGAGCGTATCAGTCCAGGAATCAAGGTTGAGGATACAGGTGGTGCGGTCCCGCGGCTGGCCGGCGACGCGATAGAGCTGTTCTAGATAGGAGCCGAGGATCTCCGTCAGACTCGCCAACGCTTCGAAGACTTCGGCTCTCCCGTCTCCGCGGGCGCCGGAAAGTGCCTTCGGAGCCGGAACATCGTAGTAGTCCTGGCGTATGTGGGGCGGCGTCCCGTACATAAGGCTGGCCCTTGAAGTCAGGTAAAGTCAGCCATAACGTACCAAAACAGTCTTAGGATCGAAACTGCAGATACGTGCTAGGTAACCTACCACCGATCATAGATTACTAAACACCACCAAATCCTTATGCGGAAACTCTTTTCCTGCTCCGGAATATCCCAGGAGACAGGGTTCCTGTTCAACCCAAGGCCATGCGCCAAGGAGACGGCGCTGCCCAGAAGCACTCCGTTGCCGATCATAGTGGTGGTCGGACGGCCGCCAACGTTCAACAGAATGGCCACAACAGAGGGCATTCCCGGCGACATGTACAGCTCGGAATACACCGCTTCCAAGGCGAGATTCCAGATGAAGCGGCCGTCAGGATGATGTTTTCCCGACAGCTCTGTGTCGTGTCGCCAGTATATGAGTGCGTTAGCGTACAGGCAGGCCATCACGGCCGGCGAAACGCGACCTTTGGCGATCGAGGAGTCCACGAAGAACGACTCGTCGAGAATTGGCAAACAACCGTTTGCCTTGGTAAAGTACCTAGGATACGGCCGGTCAACCCCGGTCAGGAAAGACATGATTCAAATTAGAAGCCTACATGTTAATCACCTGTTCCTGACACGGTTCCAAAAGCTTATCAATCGTCTGCAATTTCGTGCGTGAGAGGCTCATATGCGTGGCTATCCCGAGGGGCCTCTTCTGGACTCTAGTGAACACAACAGGTGAGGAGGTCATTCCCGGTAGGACGGGCCTGATTGTTCTCGCGCCATTGCCCGCTTGAGTCGTCGATAGGTAGTCTTCGAGAAAGTGGTTGTCGCTGGCCACGGCGGGCCCCATGATGTGAGGGCTGTCGTCCTCCGCCTCGTCTAGAGGCACAGGATGCGTCGTACTAGCCAGCGCGGGGCCGAGGCTCGTCGAATTTAAGGTGCCCGAGAAGGGAGGGTGTATCGGGTTTCCGACGTGGGCGGGAGTTGTGCTATGCGGTTCTGCTCGAGGTGCGCTCTGTTCCATAAACTGAGTATCTGGACTAGAGGTGCCTTCGGCACCCGCGGCGAATGATGATCTGGCCCGCGGGGTCGCCCTAATTCTTGCCCGAGGAGTGCGCGGAGGCAGCGGGTGGGGCCTCGACCTCGGAACCGGGACACACTCGACCTCGTGGGCGCGGCACATGAGACATGCCTGCGACCCTGGCTCGTATTTGCACCGTGATTTCCTACGCCTACATGGCAAGCACGCTGTTTGCCCCGGCGGCTTGGGCTCGCGCCCTTGGGCTTGCATGGCGAGCGCCGGATGGAAGGAGAGATTGGATGAATGATAATAGGGGGCGTCTCTAGGTGCAGGATTATGCGAATAGAGGAATGTCGACAAGACAGTCTGCGCGGAAGCCGGGAATGTAGGAGGGGCCGCGGAGCTAATGGTTCAAATGAGGGGCCGCGGCGTGATGTAGGCCGCGGGGTAAAAAGAGACCCCGCATAAAACCTGGCTATAGCCCAAGTGGATCACCTTGACGCCGGGACTGTAAGGTGAACGCTCCGCGGACATTGTCGTGAGTATGTGCGTTATTAGTCTCTGTCCGTGCGACAATACTCCCTCGTATCCTGGAATCCGAAAGCCACATGCTTCTGATGCACACCATCATTCTCGTTTAGTATGGCATCCAGTTTTCTATTTCTATCCCTTATTCCGCTCGTGCACGGGGCGGAGTCCACTCCGGATCAGCGAACTCAGCACCACTTTCGACGAAGCCAGGAGCGACTACACAACGCAAGTGAAAAAAATATGAAGTTAGCAAACCAGAGCTCATAATTTGGAACAGAGAACGGGGCCATCTCACCCGTTGTGCCGACAAGAGTCCAGTCTCCTTTGCTCCTCGCGCTCTGCCACTCCCTCTTGGCGATCGCAACCTGAGGCACCTGACCCCCAAACACATCTGGACCCATAACGACGTCTCGTACAGGTTCATCGCCGCCGGCCCAAAGGGAGAGGGTCAGCGGGGCCCCGGCGTAGTAATGCCAGACCTCGACCGCGTCCAGGCGGTGCCAGACCGAAGAGCCCTCCGAGCCCTCTAGCAGGTAGTAGATTGCTGTACTGTACGAGCGATTGGTCGCTGGCACATTTTCCTCATCACGGAAAGTTTCAACGAAGAAGCCCTTCTCGGCTGGGTTTGGAATGAGGTCGAGATGTGTGATTACCTCCTCGGCTGAGCGCTTGTTCATGGGAATGGGGGGTTGGTAAGGCTCATTGTGAGGGAGTGAGTACCCCAGGGGGATGAAGAGGGCTAGAGTAGCAGCGAAAAGATGATGAAGGCGCGCCATGGCGTGGATTTGCGTATGCGAAGCGTTTTTTAGTGGATATTGGTTAGTGTGAAAATGAAGGAGCTTGACTCGTTTCTGGAAATGGCTTTTAGTATATACCTGTAAGGCTGTTGAATACGAGGAGGGCGCGACTATGTGTATTTGTAAACCCTGTAAGCTGACATGCATGATGGTCTGACGATAGCGGAGATTAAACCTCCCACCTCTCTATTATCCGCGGTGCTTATAAAGCGTCCTGACAGGGCGAACTTACGAGTCTATGCGCTGTCCCGTCCATGTCTCAAGTAATTGCTTCTGTCTCAGTAGAGAAGGGTGGATCATCACAAAGACAAGTCCGTGAAGACGTCGGAGTAAGCAAGAGGGCCCGGATGGCGGATGGCCAGGCAGCAATGCATGTCAGCAGTCACAATCGGTAAAAGGTTATCTCCTCCGGCGGGCTACCGAAACTACTCGAGCATTATTGAGTGTGTCATTTTTCAAGTAGAAAAGCCCTTAGCATTGAAAGGTTGTTCCGTTTAAAAAGCTCGAGGGACACGTCTGATCTCTCTATCAGGGCAACGTCCCATGTCCGAAGTAAAGGGCATCGTAGTATGTGCTTCTTCCTGGACTACTGTCTGAGTACCATCGACAATTCGAGGTTTAGCCCCTGCCTTTGATAACCTACAAATATTGAGGAACAGCTCAAAGGCTGTCTATCATTACAAACAGCTGCCAAATACACGTAGCCTCGGTCCTTCATATATAATGCTAGTATATCATGATTTTGGGCCCGTCAACGGACGCGTTTGGGATCTCTTCGATCATGTGTGCCACGGCATCGAATGTTGTTAACAGTTAAATCTCAGAAACAGAAACACAAGGAGGACACAGTTAGGGCTGGCCGAAACAGGAGGCCGAACAAGGGTCTCACCGACCTCGGGGAAGGTATCGAGACCAGGGGCCTTATTGCAGGGTGGCTGGAATGTAGAACATCTTATAGGATCGAAGAATGCTGCTATGAGAGTACGACAGCGATACTGCATTTTCAGGTGGTTATTTCGTGGTAAAAGCTCGCGGCGATACGATTAAGATTATTAGCAGATGTATTTGGCACTGTTATAGGCTTTACCAATGATCTGTAAGCCCGTATGTCAATAATCCTGCCCTTAGATTTCATGTCCCCTCTAAAAGTCGCCATCTTCGACGAGCCCTATACCGTACTTGCCGGCTTCGGGGTTTTGCACGTTGCAGACTACATAGTGAATGGAAGTGATGAAATTTTGAAGGCCATGTTGGCTCTAGAAACCGTACAAATTACCAGCTTCGGAAGACTGATACTCAGTAGGTGTTTTTTGAACAGTTTATATCGGGCCAAAAGTGCACGGACGTCTTGCATTTCTTCGGCTCGGATTCGAAGGAGTGAAGGAAAGCTCCGCCACCAGTTGGGGATTCCTGTGGGACCTGCAAAGAGTTCAGGGCCAACAGCTAGTGCCTCCTGCGACACGTGGCCCCTCGTGTAACCCCAGATGATGACCTCTAGCTTGACTCCACACCTTTCTTCCCACGCCTCGAGGCTTTCAAGAAACTCGATAATTGAAGATGTACAATAAGAGACAAGTATTAGAGGAGAAACGATATACCCGAACACCATCCTTCGTAAAATTACGCGAAAAGAACTCCTCGTCGCGACTCTGCAGTCATTTATCACAATGCGTTGCCGTATAGCCGGAGGAACATTACTCGGTAGGAAAACAGGGGTTGATCGACACGTGAGGGATTTTCAGGGATCTACAGTCGAGGCAGCTTGAACACATCAACAACTACTTCAGGTCATCAAACAACCACCCATTATTATTTCAATAGTATCGACGCTGAAATCCACGCCACCAGGGTAGCATGGCGCGACCGGCCGACCATGTGGAAGCTACGATACGCCAGTGTCGAGGCAGTGGCCGCGGTCGCGTGTGCGGTTCTGGCCCAGCGCCTGTCGTCGCGGCCATCCGAGCTCCCAGCTGAGCTTGTCTGCTGGTTGATATTGCCGCTTCTCTTCTGGGCTACCAGTCGAAGCGGACCCGGGGAGGACAAAAGTGTAGCAGTTCTGCCCGGTAATCACCAAACCGATAGGAAAGCGTCACGATTGTCGGCGTGGATCTTCGCCGCCGGCGTTGCTGCTTCGAGCTACTTCAAAAATGAGGGCGGCATTGTGAAACTATGTGTAAGTGCTGCGTGTAACTACGGATATTATTCTCTCGACACTGACACATCGCAGTCGGCGATAACGCCATTCCTCTTGGCAAGCCAAGAGACGCCAGCACCTAACTCCGATGCGCCAAGCACGTCTCGCGCGTTTCGTCTTTCATCTGCCATAAACACAATATGGGGCGCTTCGTTGGTCGCCATGTTCTCGACTATGGTATTCCTATATTGGGACCTCCGCGGAGCCATTCCTGCGATCATCCCGGCTGTTTCGCTCTATCTCGCCTATGCCACCCTCTCTGATGTCACCAGGAGGCGCTCGCTTTTCCCACGAGTTAGTCTTGAAGAGGCGATTGTTCCGATCTCTGCGAGGGCGGTCGTTTTGCTGGCCATGGCCTGGGGCGTGCGGGCCCTCGTGACGGGAGAGCGGGATATTGATATCGCCTCCATGCTTGTTTTAGGCTCAGCAAAGGCCTTGTCTTGGTATACTTTGGCTAAAACCGTAGGTCGGCCTTTAGCAACCGATCTTTCGGGTGACTTCTGACTGGTATCTAGGCTCGCTCCAGCTCGTGGTGCATCGCCACTACGATAGGGACCTTTGCCATCGCATCCACTCGTAGTCCGTTCAAGGAGTCGTCGGAAGCCCAAGCCTTGGCTCACATCGCAACGTCTATCCTTGCACTCGGCCAGACTATCCAGTTCCTCCCAAAGCAGCCCAGGGGGAGATCTATTCTTTGGGGTTTTGCCCTCCTTTCCGTCGTGCCATACGCGGCGAGAATTCTCGCGATAAGAGAAGCTCAATCCTCAATAGTATCAAGAAATCACCCTGTCGAGATCTTTATCACTAACGCCAAGGCCGACTTTGAGCGCTTGGTCCAGCGGCAGTCGAAATCATATGCCGCCGCACACAAGGAATATCTACGTCGTTACGGAGTCGAACCACCACCCGGCTTCCGAGAATGGTACGAGTTCGCTGAGTCGCAGAAGTCACCTATAATCGACGACTTCAACATCATAAACGAGGGAGTTTCCCCATTTTGGGAACTGAGCGGCAACGAAGTTCGCGAGGTGATGGAGAAGGCACGGCACGCAAAAGGAAACCAGCTATGGGCCTGCTCGACGGCCAACACTACCTGCAGCCATCGATATCGCACGCACGATAGGGACTTCACGTTCCTATTCGACACGTTATTGAAATATGTGCCTAACGCGCTTCCGGATGTAGAGTACCTGATCAACCACTTCGATGAACCGACCGTCATGCTTCCGCCACGGAAAGATGACAGGCGCGGGGGGGAAGTCAAGGTGCGGAACATGAAACGGCGGCGTCTCTGGCCTGAAATAACAAGGCATTGCGCTCCTGTAACACACGATGAAAATGACACAGGCCCAGAAACTTTTGGCCTTCCATTCATCACAAACGTCTCGGCATCGAAGGACCTGTGTCGTCACCCCGAATACAAGAAGGCCCACGGGGTCCTGGAGCGCCTGGCCTCCGGCCAACTCATCGAAGGCGCGGTCCCGGTGCTTTCCACGGGTGCGCTCTCGACCATGGGAGATATCATCTTTCCCAGCCCGGCCTATATCCAGGACGGATTCAAATATGATCTCGCGGCTGACCTCGAGTGGGAGGAGAAGCGAAGCAACCTCTACTGGGCGGGCTCGACTACGGGGGGCTACGCCGCTGACGGCCAGTGGCGGTTCTACCAGAGGCAGCGATTCGTCGAGCTGGCGCAGAACCTGGCGGCGGGGTCGTACTCCTACCTGCGAGAGGTAGGGGGTGTAGTCACCCGCGTGACCTCGTCGTTCCTGAACTCGCGGCTGTTCGATGTCGCGTTCACGAGGATCAATCAGTGCAAGAGGAAGTACTGCCGAGAGCAGGAGGATTACTTCCACCTGAAGGGGTGGGCGGATAAAGATGAAGCATTCCACTCAAAGCTCGTGTTCGACATCGACGGGAACGGGATCAGCGGACGGTACTACAAGCTTCTCGGTTCGAAGTCTACGCCGCTGAAGATGACGATTCTGCGGGAGTGGCACGACGAGCGGCTCGTGCCGTGGGTGCACTACGTTCCAGTTAGTGTGAGTATGGACGAGCTTCCGGAGCTGGTGTCGTACTTTACCTTGACAGAGGAGGGACAAGAGAGGGCTAGGGAGATTGCGGACGCGGGAAGGAAGTGGTATTTCGAGGCGCTAAGGGAGGAAGACATGGCTGTCTATGTGTATCGGCTGTTACTGGAACTGGCGAGGCTGCAGGACCCAGAGAGGGAGGCTGGATATCCCCGTGCGGTGGCTGTGAAGTCTGTGTAAATGGCTCAGAATCTGTCATATTCTCACCATGGCTCAAGTTAGATAGATACCCGAATGCAAGTGTGGGCGAGCAGTTCTGTGAGGAACTACACGAGACAAATATATGGAATTTAGACATCGAAAGTAAGTATCTCCCCCCTGGCGTAACTAACTAGACGTCAGCTGTGCAGTGGCTTGCAAAAAACACATAATCATAACCCGCCTCGAAATGGGTTGTTGAGCTTGGTGACTTAGCGGCATATTGAGATTCGGGTTCGCAGTGCCCTTGTTTAGCGACTCCTTCGTCGGGTATTCAAACGTTCCTATTTTCAAGACGCGCCGGATGAAACGAAGCGAACAGACTCAGAACAGAGTTTATATGCGAGTAGGCTCAATATAGAAATGCCACAAGCGGCATGCAAACGTCTAAGTTGAGGCACAGTAAGCACGGGGCCGCCAATCATTAGGAAATCGAGCAAGGGATTGTATGCGAATCTTATCCAGACTACTTCTAAATCCGACCCGAAGTGAGCCGGGGGAGCTCCCCCTGCCTTTGTGAACTTCGAAAATTTCCTTGATACCGGGCGTTCAACTAGTTTCGCCCGAAGTGGGGAGAAGTTTGACTGTAATACCGGACCGAGTAGTGCCGAGCTTTCCGGGTCCAAGTCCCGCGGCCGCCTGAAAAGCTCCCGCCAAGCGCTTCTACACTGTGGGGAAACAACTCCGACACTCGGGATCGCGTCGTGAGTCACCTCTCTTCCATAAACAACTTGGCTCTCCCAATCGCCAAGAGCATCAATCCCCGTCTTCCATCTTTTCTTCTTCAAACTGCTAAAGGAAGACCTAGTCATACTGCGCAGCTTAGCGTCCCCTCATCATGGATTTGCCGATCCGAAGCAAGCCGACAGCTAGCGGGGCGATGGCTTTTGGCAGCAAGGAGCTCAAGGATCAATTCCCGTTTGATCCTAAGTGGCTGAACCTGAACCACGGTATGAATTTTGGAAACATCTAGTATCTCCAATGCTAACACTGCCCGTAATAGGCTCCTTCGGCACTTTCCCCAAGTTCATCAGAGACAGGCTGCGGTTCTACCAAGATGCATCCGAAGCTAGACCGGACGCCTTCATCCGATACGAGTACCCCAAGCTCTTGGACGAATCTAGGGCCGCCGTTGCGGGACTTCTCAACGCGCCTGTAGACGACGTTGTTTTGGTGTCGAACGCCACCGAGGGCGTTAACACCGTGGTCAAGAACCTGAAATGGAACCCGGACGGGAAGGACGTCGTCTTGACCTTCTCCACTATCTATGAGGGGTGCGGGAAGGCCGTGGACTGCGTGGTCGACTATTTCGAGGGCCTCGTATCGAATAAGGAGATCGAGATAGCCTACCCCATTGAAGACGCCGACGTCGTCCAGGCGTTCCGCAACGCTGTAAGTGAGGTCGAAGCCGAAGGAAAACGGGCACGACTCTGCATCTTCGACGTGGTATCCTCCCGCCCTGGCATCGTCTTTCCCTGGCAGGCCATGATCAAAGCCTGCAAGGACCTCGGCATCCTCAGCATGGTCGATGGCGCACAGGGCATCGGCATGGTCACGCTCGACCTGCGGGCCGCGGACCCAGACTTCTTCGTCTCCAACTGCCACAAGTGGCTCCACGTGCCCAGGGGCTGCGCCGTCTTCTACGTGCCGGAGAGGAACCAGCACCTCGTGCCCACGACCCTCGCGACAAGCCACGGGTACCGGCCCAGGACTGTTGTCCGCACGACGCCCCTCCCGCCGAGCTCGAAGAGCCAGTTCGTGCAGACCTTCGAGTTTGTGGGCACAATTGATAATTCGCCGTACTTGTGTATCAAGGACGCCATCAATTGGCGACGGGACGTGCTCGGGGGCGAGGACAAGATCCTAGACTACGTCTCGAGCCTCGCCAAGCGTGGCGGTAAGCTTGTCGCGGATAAGCTAGGCACCAAAGTCATGGATAACAGCACGGGCACGCTGACAAACTGCGGCATGGTCAACGTCGCTCTCCCCATTTGGTCCGGCGAAGCGGGGGAGGGCGCGAAAGAGACGGACACGGTGTTGGCGCCCGAAGACGCCCAGAAGGCCTTCCAGTGGATGCTGACGACCATGATTGACGACTACTACACCTTCATGGCGCTCTTCATCAACGGCGGCCGCATGTGGGCGAGGATCAGCGCGCAGGTGTATCTTGGCGAGGAGGATTTCGGTCGGGCGGCGGAGGTCCTCGAGGCCCTCTGTTCCCGCGTTGCCAATAGGGAGTTTTGATCAAGGGGAATGGCTGTAGTACAAGTGTTCAAGCGTTGATAAGTTTACACATTTCCAAGATCCAACTTGACTATTTATCATTCTACAAGCCAAAGCCACCAGCGTAGAGAACATAGTCGATACGAATCTACCTGACGAGGTCCCGGACCTGCAAGAATTTCAAAGTCTTATGGAGAGCGAATAAATATTCAGCTATCTAAGTCGTTGTCAGGTTAGCAGCTCAAGAGACTCGAGGCTTTTATTCTAACAATGTGGTAACGTTAATATGGCAATGTCCACCGGTTCGTCTCCCGAATGTGTCCCGTAGTTCCATAAACACTGGTCTGCCGTGATGTTCTGGAAGGGAGTTTTGAGCCCAGCACCGCGCCCACACTCCCCCCCCCACACACACAAAAAAGAGAACAAAAAAGAGAACAAAAAAAGAAAAACAAAACAGAAAAAAAAAGGGGCCCGAACGTGATACGAAAACCCTCTAAAGGATCTTTACCTGCTGTCGCCTATACATACCGGCCCCGACCCGAGCTTGTGCCCTAGTCGTTGCCGCCCAGGGTTAATCGTAAATGTAATTTGATGAGTATGGGGGCTCAATTCCTACGGCACCTCCCATCCAGTGGCGTAGCGAGTCGTCTCGAATTGGAAGAACGAGCTTTAACATTAATACCATTGTCGTGAGGACGATCCAAGATCCTGTACTTTTGGGGGCCTGGAATCGAGGCACGAAGCGACGGAAGCCGGATGTGACGTCATGATGTCGCAATTCTCTGCTTGAAGACTCGCGTTTACACTTCCCTATTTTCAAAGAGGACGCTTGCGATCGATGTGTCGGCCATACGCGGACTTCTAGTCAAATACTGTAATTCTCACCCGATTCTCATACGTACAAGTACAGTATAAAGGCCGGCCCGCTTCCACAACGACGCACCCCACAACCGCCCCCCCTTCCCCAATCGAATCCAACCCACAGAAGCTCCTCTTGACAACGGAGTCCATCTCCAATCCGCGAGCCGGCCATGGGAAATGAGCCCTCCAAGCCCGAACCGGGCACCCGCTTCCAGGTCATCGGCGCCGGCATGCCCTGTACCGGCACCGCATCCCTCAGCGAAGCCCTCGGCATTCTGCTCGACGGCCCAATCTATCACGGCGGAACGCACATAGCTAAGGGGAACCCGCGCGAAATTATATCATGGGTGCGCCTTCTCAAGCTCTTCCCTCTTCGGACGAATGCAGACAGGCACATAGTCCTCGACACACTTAGAAACCGTTTCGATGGTTACGCGGGAGTCACGGATCAGCCCGCCTCGGTGTTTATCACAGAGTTGCTGGACCTGTACCCCAATGTCATTGTCATCTGCACGGTGCGCGACCCGACAATATGGGAGCATAATATAACCCGCGTCTCAAACACGGCCTCGGCGTGGTTCCTCCGCCTCTTGCTCCTCCCACTGCCTGGGTTGCGACACTTTGTCGGGTACGTCAACCTTTTGAGGCGAGCCTTCGTCCATCTTTACGGGGAGCGGGGACCGCCGAACATCAGTGCCTACTACCGGCATATCGAGTGGTTGAGGGAGGTAGTTCCGGAGGAGAGGCTGTTTTTCGTTGATGTCAAGGATGGGTGGGGCCCGCTCTGTGACGCTCTGGGTATGGAGGCTCCGAATGTGCCGTTCCCTGTTATCAACGATGAGGAAGCCATGGAAATGGTTGCAAAGGAGACAATAACCCGCGCTCTTAGGAGCTGGGCTTTGGTTCTTGCCACGCTGTTTTGCATTGTCGCGGCCTATCGGTGGTTTACGGGGTAGCTAAGCGAGTTCTCTCTATCTAGGTTCAATACCGGTCTCCCATTCTGTTTTGAAATACCTTCAACGGGGGATAATACAGGTAGCGTGGCAGGCTCTTGGGAGTGGTCTCCGCCTCCATGAATACTGACTTGGGAGAGATGAATTGTGGGTTTTAAGTGTAAACATTCTGAAAGTGAGTCTGTTGGGCTCGACCTCCGTGAAACTAAACTTCGGAAGAAAACAAGAGATAGCCACCGCTTCCAAGTCCGAGTTGCACATGGGCTATTGGAATCCCCACTAAGCTTCCCTCCAAGCCTTCTTAAACCATCCCCAGAACCTCTCGGAGGGCACATTGGTTGCCAACAAGTACGCCTCTCGGATCTGCTCTTCCGAGAACCTGCTAGCCCTCACCATGGATATACTGACAATTTGCAAAACACAACAAGACCTACAAGGTATTAGCGTGTGGTATTTTCTAGATGGGGTCATGTGAACTTGCAGTGACAGGAACGAAAAGACTGCAGACACGATGGAAAACTTGAAAATATACGCGTGGTCTGTTAATTTATAGCACACGCGACCCCCGCGGCAAATCGAGGGCTCGGATTGTCTCTCATCGTAGTATCCTTTGTATTTGTCGAGCATGAGAATTGTGCAGGCGGATGCAGCCGCCCACATGATGGTGGACAGGGCGCCGATGACCAGGTAGAGAGTACCAGGACTCGGGTTCGATGAGGATACGGGCCGCGCCGCCCAGTGCCACGGCAGAAGAACGTGCAAGGCGCCCTGTGATGGCGAGTGGCGTCAGCCCAACTTGCTAATTTAATCTTCGACCGGCCGTTGAGGCTCCAGTTTCAACTTACACAAGTAGTAAGGTAGGCTGAAATGGGAAGAATGGACTCCCCAATCGCTCGGGCTAATACCGCGGCTCCGGTGCCGGTGACGACGCAGCTGAAGGACCAGCGAAGTAGACCCCCGATGTTTGCAAGGATTTTGAGGCGCGCGATGGGTTCGGCTTTGGGATATGATTCCAGGGCACCAGGCCCATCAGAAGCCATGACCTCCATTACGCGGGTCGGTTTGGCACGCGCCCCGTCGTCAGCCAGGAGACGATTCGACTCGCTGTTTCGCCGCATGGCTTTTGATGCCTGTACGGATTACCTATCCGTTGTAGTCTGATATCGAATCGAGGTAAATACGGGAAGAATTGAGGGATGCATCCGTTTCTGCACTCGTCATGGGGGCGGTGCTTGCATCAGCCGCACCTTGGCAATGCGTCAGCACTGAGTATATCCGGCCGTGCCTCCCTCTATATTTCTGTTAAGGATACATAGAGTCCGTATGTAATGAGCGATATAATCATAAGGGTCCATGCGGAGTCGAGGTAGCCGTCGCCTTAAGGCGCGGTGGATTCTAGAACCGTAGGCTACGCAACTGACTGATACCCAAACTATCGACCATTTAGCACATTCCAGGAGTTGAGGTTTCTAGTTACCCTCTCTGGAATACGATACGAAGCGCAACGATAAGCGATACTCCGACACTCCCCTGGCGCCGAAGTACCATCTGTTTGACAACGCAAGGGTATCCTGAATATAAACTAACAAGCGCTGCGTAGCTAGCATAAGATAAACAATGGAACATGACAACCGTACCGTGGCCGTGTCGCGTTCTTCACGGCACTCCCGGGGACCCTTCATCACGGTTAACATCAAAGGTGATGCCACCAGGTAGAGCCCTCTCCAACGCGCCAGGGAACGACCCATCCTTCAGCGCAAAGCTCGCCGCCCCAAAGTCGTGCGCCTCGAGCTTATCCCTAACCCCCTCGGGGAACCCGTTGTAGCTCACCAGATCCCCGCGGAACCACACGCCCCGATGGTTCTCAATCCTCCCGTCGTCATCATTGTTTCCAAACCGGAAGCAGTGCGTGGACCATCCGTCCTTATGGTACACCATCTTAGGATGCTCACCATCCCACAGTACGTCTGCTGCCGCCTTCACCTCGTAACCTCCGTGCTGGCTCGCGGCGACATACTCCGCAACCCCGGCCCGTACCCACACCGCAATGTGCTCCCAGTCGTGCGTGTGCCCCGGGTCCAAGAAGTCGGGCACCGCGACGTCCTTCTCAAAGTAGTACCCGTAGAGATACGCGCACCACTCACCGTTGCACCGCTGGCGCGAGTACACGTTGTTGTTGTCGAGGTCCGACGCGTCGCGGCAGTCGCTGGACAGCCCGACCCAGCTGTGCGGGAGGCCCTGCGCGGGGGTCCCGGCGGCGTCGATGGCGGGGACGTTGTAGCACCCGTCTGTGTCAAAGTCGAGGGTTGGCTGCCAGCGGAGGTCGTCGGGGGTGGCGCGTTGCGGGAGGGCGGTTGGGGGGTTGATGGCGAGGAGGCGGACGTAGGCGTCTAGGTTTGTGCGCGTGCTGTTGTCCTTTGGTTCGACGGATGCGAGGGCCGCGAAGGCATTTGTGGAGGGGGCGGCGGCGGCGGCGGTGAGTGTGGCGAGGGACAGGGCGGCGAGGCCGACCTGTGTGAGCTTGGCAGGCATCGTGGCGGGGAGTGTCTACTACGGTCTTGGGAAAGGCGCTCTGGTTTGCACACTCACATCGCACATTTCGCTTGCGAGTGCATGATCATACTTATAGTCTCCTCCCTCGGCGATACCTCCCCATTTGAACATCCCACGTGTAAATATAAGACCCCCTGTCTAGCGACGGACTATTCTACGTTACCTCGACAAGGGTCCAGGGGGACCTTTTGCTCATGAAGGGAAAGACATCCACAAGCTTAGAATGGTCTAATAAGGGACATGACAAGACATGCCAGTCATTGGTCCCCCGTCAGCGGCCGACTGCACGTGTAACTCGGAATGGCTGGGCGCTGCGACACTGGACACCTGCCGGGCTGTCACATGCGTCGCCATCCCACCGAGCAGCACAGGGGATCCGGGCACCGTCGGGGGGCCAGAGGGGTAATATGCGGAGTGCCCCTGTCAAGAGGGGGAAGTTTGCATTTTGCGCATTTCGCCGCGGTCGCTCCGTGAGAAAGGGACCTGCCATCGCGGGGTTTCTCGCCGAGAGGGAGTGCTTGGCGCAGGCCTAATCGGGAGGGTATTCGCTGATCGGCAGGGCTCTTCCCTTGTCAATCTCGGCACGACTTCGCCGGCGCTTTCGATATTTTACCACTTGGGGTTAGACCATAGCGATGCTGCACGAGCATGGGCGCTGAGGAGCCGCACGTGGACTGAAGAGGGGCACAAAGGGGCGGGAGTGTGTCGGCTGGGCCCGGACCTTCGTCCCAATGTGGGGTGGAGATATGGAGATCGTCATTTTAAACACTGATTGACATACATAGGCGCTCTTTAGGCGGTCACCGTCAAGATGGTTTTCTCGAACGACCTTGGTTGTTCAACTGCTTACTTTTCTCTACGTCACTCATCGAGTGAGACTCAGAATAAACCAATATGAGGCGATAGGATGGGATTACTCGTTACTATCAATGGCGATCTGAACATGAGGATTGCGACAAGACTCCAAGCACACTCGCCGGCTGTTGAAAAGGCTGCCTAAATACACTCTTGAAGTTTGGCATCGGATCGTCGAAGCTTGTAATACACATTGGCCAGGGTCCTTGTATCATCTTCCCTGCGAGTGTGGTCTTTCGCCCTAACGGCGTAAGCTTGCCGCGCCAATTTCCCTAAGCAAGAATCCATGCCATCGGATGATATCCGAAACGTAGCTTAACCGCGTTCACCCCGTCGACAGGCAACAGGACACATCGAAATCAGAGCCGGTATACCACTGCTCTCTTACCATTGTCGTTGCGCGGCTTTATGGACGGCAGGTAGTCACTGTTTGACCCCAGGCCTATCCGTCTGGACCAGTGGCTCACTGCATGAGACCAAGAGTATTCCCATCGAGGTGAGAGCGAATAATGTCCAGGAAATTCAGTGTGACGGAGGGTTACTATCCGCTCCTACAAGTTTTAGCTTTGTACATGAAGTGTGTTTCTCGCTGGGTGGTAGTTGATTGAGGATGCTGAGACTGACAAGCGCGAAGAAGCCCTCGGCTTCAACCGAGACTGGCCGGTGTATGTGGATGGTTTGGGGGACAACGACTGTAGAATAATTGATGATGTCGTCAACGGGTGAACGAGGAACGTCATGATATGGGTGGTTGGGGTCTAGGAAAGCCTCGGGCTCCGATGCGGATATAGACGATGTTGACTCATTTGGGCAGCAAAGTTCTCGCGAAACACGAGAAAATCCTACACGAGGAAGGAAGTAAGTGAAAGCCAAAAAAGTGAAAATGAACGCAAAAGGGTCGTGGGAGAAGTGCAAAAAGAGAATGGAACAGGTCCATCTCGGATTCGAACCGAGGCCGCTGGAACATTCTGAATCAGAATCCAGTGTCCTAACCAACTAGACTAATGGACCGTTGAATTTGGAAGACGGAAAAGCGCGTTAAGTTGGTCTAGGGCATGGCCAAGACAACCCGTTGACCCACTTGCCCGTTGACCCCACCTTCTCGGCATATTATGTAATTCCAACCGCTCTATAAGGAGGTGTGAAAGTGGGGGGAAAAAAGGAATCGATGCTCCCTGCTTCCGATAGACAAAGAAGGGCATCTCGAGACCTGTGGTGATCGCTCAGTCCGAAGAGAAGGCTGCATTTCTAGGACAACGGGTGGGGAGGTAGGCCGTCCCGAACACTAGGGGATGATGTGTCAGCAGAGGTACGTGCCTCCTGCCTCGGCGCGGGGTGATTCAGCGCTCCGAATGAGCTCGCTGGAATTGACTGCCGCATTATAGGTGGGGCGTGGTACGGGTAGGCCCCACACAACCATGTTTGCCATGACTTTGGGGAATGGTACGTTGGCCCGGACTCTGGATGCCGCTTGGTGCAAGCAAAACACGAGAGCGAGTGTGCTTGCCCGAAATTTCCTGTCTACCCCTCTGGTGTATTGGTCAATACCGGCCAGTCATAAAGATTGCGCTATTCGTGTCAAAGTTCAGCGTCGCGACCTACCGACAGCTTTGGCATTCGTTCCACTCGGTATTGTGTCCGCTGTTTCCACCTGTCACTTAATACTTGTACGTTGTCATGTCACCATTGCTATCGCTGGCCGGGCTAGGCCTCCAGATTCTCGCGTTTTCCGGAAACGCCGATGCAAAGAAGTACACATGTCCACCATTAGGGGTGTCGCTGCCCGCTCCAAAGGCGCCTAGCTCGAGCGAAGCAGTCATCAGTACCATCCAGTTGGCCCACGAGTGGTTTGCCAACCTCACGGCCGGATTCGAGGGGACCGCCGTGTCCCTCACCATCAAATCCATTCACGAGGATGTGCCGCTGCTCGACTTGCACCACACCCCCTCGAAGGCGAATAGCCGGAGCGTATCGAAAGTCGATGCGCAAACACTATACCGAGTCGCTAGCATCTCGAAGGTATTCCCGGCGCTCGCTGCGCTACAGGTCGCGGGAATAAACATGGATGACCCCGTCACAAAGTATCTTCCGGAGCTCCGGGACTTGGAGGGCCAACAAGAGGTTGTCAACGAGGTCACTACGATCGCGTGGGATGAGATTACGGTTGGGAGCCTAGCTAGCCACATGGCCGGCTTCGGGTCTGACAGTAAGCTGTGCCTGTATTGACGGCGGTCAAATGTGAAAGTCTAACATTTGCAGTTTCCATGGACTTCGCGAACAACCCCGGTCTCGAGGACCCCACCCTCATTGGGTTGCCTAAACTGGACAAGCATGAAGCTCCGGAATGCCATATGGCGGGAAGTCCCTGTACTAGAGAAGGTACGAAGGGCGTGCGTCAGTTCTTCCGTCCCGGCCCTGCTAACAACTCTTGTTGGTAGACTTCCTCTCGATTTTTGGAAAACACCGCCCCGCGTTCGGCGCCTTCACGACGCCTCTCTACTCGAACTCTGCTTTCTCAGTCCTCAGCTGGGTCGTCGAGGCTGCCACAGGCCAGTCGTTTGAGTCTTTTGTGCAGGAGAATATCTTCAAGGTCGCGAACATGACAAGCACTAGCGCCGGGAAGACACCCGAGGATGGGACTGGTTTTATCCCTGTAGACGATAGTATATGGGACCTCGACTGGGGCTATATGAACCCGTAAGTTGCGATATCGCCTTTTTTTTTTGGGGAAGTTTCAGGGGGATTCCGGTGTGTATGTACTAATGGACCGTATAGTGCTGGCGGCTTCTACTCGAACACCAACGACCTCATAAACCTCGGCGACGCCATCCTCCAGAACCGCCTCATCAGCCCCGCCGAGACGCGCAAGTGGATGAAACCGGCCGAGCACACCTCTTCCCTCGGAAACTCATTTGGCAAACCCTGGGAAATCATGCGAACCCAGGGTCTCACGACCGACGGGCGGGTGATTGACATCTACTCCAAGAGCGGCAGCCTCCCTCCCTACAACGGTATGCTGGCTTTGATACCTGATTTCGGTGTTACTATTGCGCTGCTGATGGGCGGGCCTGAGTCCAGTCCCGCGGGGACAAGTAACGCAGGAGGACAGCTTGCTAAGATGTTTATCCCGGCTTTGGATAAGGCTAGTAAGGAGGAGGCGATGGTGAATTTTGTCGGGACGTACACAGACGAGGAGAACGACTCGACGATTACTCTGAGCGTCGACTATGGGCCAGGTCTCCTGGTCACAGATATGGTGATGCGCAGCTTCGACGTCCTCGGGAACTTCGGCATGCTCGTCGGCGTCCAGGGTGACCTGGAGGTGACGCTGCGCCTATACGCCACTGGTCTTCAAGCGGACGGGCAGCTCCGCTTCGGCGGCATCTTCGATGTGGGCCCCGTCGGGGCGACGGAAGAGGTGGATAACCTCCTCCCGTTTATTGCGGACGTGCCGTGCATGACGTATGTCGCGTTTGAAGGGGCTACGTACGGGATGAATTCCATCGATGACTTTGTCATTTCGGTTTGGGATGATGGGCATGCTGAGAGCGTTGAATCGAGGTTTTGGAGGGTTAAGATGGGGGTTAGTGAGAGAGAGGTGTCCAAGACTCGGGCGAGGGTGGAGTTGAAGTAATGTTGCTATTGTCGGTCCCGGCGGTTTACACCTTTCACTTCGTTACACCTTTGAACACAATTACTATAATAGGAATTTATTGAACCAGGCGCATGTTTTTATCACTTCATATCGCGTAGCCTGTGATCTTTATACAAATGAACAGGTGGTAAATATTTCAGTAGTGTATAGAACCCGGTGCCTCGGCGGTCTGAAGGAGCAAGACGATAACAAAATTCATTTTCTAACTTCATTATGGACAGCGATAATAGGAGTGGGGGGCACTACAGCGGTTCCCGAGGATAGCAAATAAACGCATTCACGTTTCAAGGAAACGCCCCTTCCGCAGTTGCGTCATTTCTTACGAACGGATACGGCATCTCTCGCGGCAGAAGCACTCCTCATTGACTTTACCCTCTTCTAGAGTACATATAGTCATACTGGCCTCCATGGATGGTTTTAATATGCCTCTGTATGTTGTCCTTGCGCCCGCCCTCCCTCGCAGACTTGGTGCGGCAGCCGGGATAAGAACAGTAGTATTTAACTCTCTCGCTGTTGTGCTTGTCGTCTTCGTGCCGATTGTGGTCATTCTTGAACTCGAACACAAGTCCGCAGTTAGGTGTGCGGCATTTGTAGGGGCGGTTGTGTTTATTCATGTGCTTCCTGGAGCGCGAGTCAGTCTTTGCGTATAAAATCTTTGCGTGTGAGACGGAGATAATCGGTGCTCATGTTAGTGGGACCGACGTACGTCAAGGCACCTTTCGTGCGACAAGGGGGGTTACACTCCATGCATGAGAAGCCATTAGATATGTCGTCCGTTGAGGTTTCAGGGAGCGCCTCGCTGCGCTGTGGTGGTGAATCGGGTTGTAAAGCTGTCTGCGCCTCTGCTCCTCCATCGCCTCGCGCGTCCTGTCCAGCAGGCTCGGCATTCGCTGTGGAATGGCCCCAATCATAATCTGGGAGGGGACCGTCACTCCCCACGTAGACCCAATTGGGATTTATGAACGTAAAGCGTGTCTCGTGATGTTGTTCTTCAGGTCCGGTTGGTCCCGACGAGTCTTGGGTGGAAATAAAGGTGAAGTCTCAGAACAGACTAGGGTAGGTGTGAGAGCCTTGGTGGAAGAGAACGTGGAAGGGAAGGGAAGCGGTTGGTCACAGACGTTTTGAAAAAGAGAGACGGGAAATGAAAGGTGAAGGGCACTAGGGGAACTTGTAGGGGGAAAGGAGCGGCTGCCGGCACAGCACCAGTGCCGTCCGTGGAGAGAAGGGAAGAAGAGAAGTCCGAAGGAATTGGCGTGGCGGGAAACAATTTATACTTCTGGCCATCGGTTGTCTGACACCGCGGGGTTGAGGGACTGAAGACATGCCATCGCTGTGGTACAGATAGAATGTATCTGGTTGGTCGAGAAAGTGGTAGGCCTCAAAATATGCAAGCCACGATGTACGTCTTGTAGTTCTGGTCATCAGTTATCTGACTCCGCGGGGTTGAGGGACCGAAGACATGCCACCGCAATGGTACGGATAGAACATATCTGGTTGATTGAGAAAGTGGTAGGCCTCAAAATATGCAAGCCACTATGCACGTCCACCCGCGCCGGATTGCTGCATGGGGCCAATGAATTTCCTCGGGAGCATCGTATAAGTCCATTCGGGGGAAGCCGTTATCACTCTCAAGGAAAAGAATATAAAAGAGCGATGAAGTCCAAGGAAACTGACAAGGGACCTGACTTGCTTCAGGTTTCCGTCAGAGGTCCTACCCTTCAAGAGATATTTTTGCATTATCGCTAGCATGTCATCCCTCTTTTGCTGTTCCGCGATCCAGGGGTACCGTCCCCAGCGCCTCCAGCACCAGGAGAAATTCACCGAGTTTATGACATGGGGAAACTTCCCTAAAACCTCTTCCCCGGCAGGCGAGGGGACTGACCTCGAGGCCCTCAACGCTCCATTTGTGGTGCAGCACGTCCGCCAGGTCAACTACGGACCGCTGGAGAGCAAGCGGTACTTCGCCTTCGTCAGGGCCTCGGGCGAGTTCGTCGAGGTTGTGGAGGACGACTTGATCAGGGCCAACTTTCAGAAGCTCAACTCGTAAGTTCTCTTGCCTACGTTGGAAGAATATTCAGAGACGGGGGTTAACGCCGAGTGTGGCAGATACAAGAACTATCGATGTGGCGAGCATGACAAGTTCTTCGAGGTGAACTTGTACCAAAAGGACCCTGTGAATGCGCATCATTGGAGGGCCAACCTGGCTCGCCCCGGGAGCAAGATTGATCTGTGATTATTGGGGGGCTCACGATGTCGCACGGCTGGAGGATAGGACAAGAATGGTTCTGGACGCGTCATGCTTGGAATGCGAATGCGAGGGCGTTCGTCTCGTGTTGAGGGACATAAAAACTCAAGGGCACCGGGGCGCGCAACTAGGTAGTAGCGACGTAATGGCAGCAGCTGCCAGCACATGATTTAGGCACCAGAATAAACCGGCCCGGCGCCCGCGGGCGTCCGCTGAGAAATCACCCGCCTCCGCCGGAGCGCCGTGACCCGTCAAGTGCCCCCTCGAGGTGTCTAAAAGTCCGAGTGCGAGGGAAAGTAAATTGCCGGACAGCTGCTCCATAATTGAGGCTGAATACGATGATGCGCCGTAAGCCGTTGGGCATGTCCCCGGCGGCAAGAACAAGGGAGTAATAACCCGGCTTGCGACGTCTATAAAGGGCGCCAGTTACCCCTTTTTAGGTGGATCCACTATGCTAGGATCCTTTTCAACTTCTCGATTTACTGAGGAAGCACGGGTTTCTTTCCCATCCATAGTATAGACCGCCTTGTCGAAAATCCTTGCACAAACCGCGATGCCTGAGTTGCAGAATGGAGCGGCGACAAAGGGCGCTGCGAAGCCTAGAGTCCTGCGGGGTCCCACCGGCCTGGATCGCGCCGTGCGTCCATTCCAGCGGCCAGGCCGTGGACGACACCCCTGCCGGTGGGGTGGGTGCCAGCGAGACGCCTGGGGTGGACGGTGCCACCCTCAGTTGTCGTCATCGCCAAGCGGCACCGGATCGACGCGAGTGCTCATTCTCCCACCTCATTCGCTGCTGGGTCCTCCGCGGACGGCGGAGTTCTGGAATCCAGCGGATGCACACGCCCCGCCGCCTGCCCCGCTGCCCATTCCCGCTGGAGGCGCTGCTGTGGGCGAGGCGATCCGTCATTGCGCATGTGCTAAGTTTGTCACGCATGAGCTATACCCGTGAGGAAGAAAGGTGAGTGGAGGGGAGACATGGTGAGACCCGGTTGCACATCTGTCTCGCCTTTACCTGACGTGACGTCTTTTTTCTTTCCCCGCGGGACACTTTTGTACTCATTTTGTTCTTTACAATACTCATTTCGAGGCCGACCATCTCATCCATCTCACACAGCGTCCAGACTGGTTTCGTTCCTCCTTGTTCTCGCAATATCCACTCGAGGTCGCTAGTCTTTGAACACAACTCTGAACATTTTCGCCCTGCCATCTCCCTTTCACCACTCACACAAGGATACCATGGACCTCCGCGAACGGGACCTCGTCTACGAGCGCGGCAGGCCAGACCCCTACCGCCGCCCGCCCCCGCGCGCCTACCACTCCCCCTCCCCGTCCCCCGACCGCGTCCGCTACGAGCGCCGCGTCCCGCGCTTCCACGACGACTTTGAGAGCGACAACGGCCACGATGCCCCCCGCCGCCCCTACTACCCCGACGAGCCCCGCTTCTCGCGGCCGCCCCGTCGCTCGCCGTCGCCCGAGTACGAACCCCGCAGATTCGTCGACAGGGAGCGGGAGAGGGAGTACGTGCGCGAGCGCTCTCCCACACCACCGCCCCGCCGACCCGCGCCCCTGAGACGCCAGTCGTCGCTCGACACGTACGACCGCCCGCGCGGGAACGACCTCGGTTTCCTCGAGCGGGACCCCTACGACCGCCACCGCGGTGGTGGCCTCAGCTTCCTCGACAGGGAGGAGTACGGGCCGCCCGCGCGCCGGGAGGACGTCCGCGCGTCGTACGGCCACGCGCCCGTTTCCCGGTCCCGGTCCCGCGCCACGCGCACCCTCGAGTTCGACGACGAGTCGTTCCGCGGGCGACACGCCCCGGACCACGACCGCGTTCGGGAGAGGGAGGTCGTGAGGGTTGGGCACCGGGGGAGTCGGAGCTCGGTGAGTCGGACGCGGTCGGGGTCGAGCGGGTCGTCGACGAGCAGGGAGACGAGCCCGAGTCGGGCGACGAGCGTAAGGAGCGATTACCCGAAGAGGGGGAAGACGAAGATTCCTGGGAAGCTGGTTTCGAAGAGGGCGTTGATTGATATGGGGTATCCGTTTTTGGACGAGGTGAGTTTTCTGCTTTTCTGCCCCTTGAATTGGGGTGCTAATGATGGTAGGGCAAAACGGTCGTTATTTTGAAGGCGCTGGGGCAGGATCAGATTGATCAGGTCCTCCGCGTAAGCGAGGAGTACAAGAAAGGTATCTCCCGATCTTCTCTTTTGGTTTTTTGGGTGTTGTTGCTGACGCCGCACAGCCGAGCTCGAAGTCTCCGCCGCCCGTTCCTCCGCCGGTGCCATCGAAGACCGCCACGAGGAATTCCGCATCCCGCCCCCCGCCCCTCCTCCCGTCCTCGCCCCTCCTCCCGTCCTCGCCCCTCCTCCGGCATTCGCACCCGAGGTGGAGGTCAAGGAGGCGGTCGTCCGCGACCGGTCCCCCTCATCCCGGACCTATACCACCTCGTACCCCACTTCCTACGCCGCCTCCACAGCGACCGGCCACACCCACGGCCCCCTCGTCATGCGGCCCCGCTCCCGCAGCCGCTCCGGCCGCGAGATCCGCGCCGAGATGCGCGCGCTGGAAGCAGAGCTCTACGAGGGGAAGAGGCACCGGAAAAGGTCAGGGTCCGTGGGCGGGGATCTGGTGAGGGTTGAGAAGACGGGGGACGGGCAGCAGATCGTGCTGGTCGACGAGAAGGTCGAGAGGGTGGAGGAGGGGTATAGGGGACCCAGGATCGAGAGGGATAAGAGAGGTAGGCTTTCCTTGAGTGTACCGAGGAGGAAGTGAAGGTGCGCTCTTTTTCGTCCCTTTTTCTCTGGTTGTGACCGGGGTGGTTTTTAGCGGTTGTGCTGACGGGTGTGCCTGGTGTAGGTCCGCCGCCGGCTTTGATGAGGGCTATGCTCAAGACGATTACCTAGTTGGCTGAGGCGTGGGGATCTTGATGTGTGGCTTCTACTGGCGTATGGGCGAGGTGGGAACGGGTTGGACGTGGCTACCTCGTGCTTTCCGTTCTAAGCTGTGTTCTTTTCTTCTGCGGATGTTGTTGCTGGCTAGGTCTTACGTCGTGACGCTGGGTACGGTTGTTTACGGGAATGTAGCGATGACAGAACGATTTAACGATGCTTTTCTTGTCTATTTATTTTTTTGGGTTTTCTTGGGGTATCTTGATGGTATGGTATCTTCGTCCGCCTCGGCACGAACAGTTTGGCTCAAAACACGACTTGGTTCTATATCCACGTCTCACTCTGCATACAAAATCGTCTGGGTAATGTCCGAAACATATGGTCTGTCCCGCGTTCCCGCGGCGGCTGGCCATTATCACTAGAGTCCGAAGTTCCTCGTCGGAGTGATAACCCCGAATATGGAGAGGACCGACCCCTGGACAGGCCCGGGGTTAGAGCTAGCTGCCGGCGCCGGCGCCGTTGGTTCGGCCCTTCTCGCCCATTGTGCCCTTGCCGCTTTTGCCGTTTCCATTTCTGTTTTCGGTCTCGTCTGCTTTTTTGTTTTCGCCTCTTTTGTGAGGATTCGCACTCTTCCGTCCATTAGTCCCGCTCCGTCTGTCCGGAGACGTTTGACTGTCCGTGAAAGGGGCGGTGCCATCGCTTCTGCTTGTTGACCTCAAGGGGCTGGTACCACTGGCGCCTCTGTTCCTCCTTCCCTTGGGTTTGGAGTTTCTACTACTGTTTAGGTTTCTGGTTCCGTTTGAGCTCCCATTACCCTTAGGCTCCGCGAAGGTGAGGTTCGCGGGCGGTCGAGTCTTCCCCCCGCTCTGTCTATCAAGACTCTGCGCCGGCGATCCTTCGCTGGTGATGTTTTTCGTGGGCGGTCGTTCCCTGTTGGTCCGCGGCGGGCTCTCCGGCTTCTGTTTCCGGGGGTCCTCCGTCTGCTGACCTTCAGGACTCCCCCTCGGCTCTTCCATCCTGTCCGGCTTCCCCCCCATACTCGCCTCTATCTCCCCCAACGCATCTCTTAGCACCTCCTCCTGAGCCCTCAGTGTCGCCGCCCTCTCCGCCGCATCCTTCACTGGCTGGCCCTCTCCCTCTGCGGCAGTCCTCTCCTCCTCCTCCGCCTGGGCCTTCAGTCTCCGAAGCGCCTCCCTCACCAGCTCCGCCTGCGCCCTCAACTTCTCTATCCCTCCCTCCCCTCCGCCCTCTCCCGCCCCCTCCTTCTCCCCTTCTGTAGGCTCCACGACGGGCCTCGGCACCCTCATCTCCGTCCTCACCAATTCCACACCGACAACCGGCGTCCCCGCCCCAACCTTTCCCCTCAACCCATCCCCCTCCCTATCAAAGTAAAGCGCCCAAAAGTCCCCCTCTTTCACAGCATAAAACCCCTCCCACCCTTCTAACACCAACCGGCGGTCCTGGCGCGTACAATCCCACGGCCCCGTCACGTTGCCCTCCGAATCCGCGCGCGGACCGTAACGGAGCTCGTGGGTGGTGGCGTGGACGTATATCCAGTTCATGATGGGGGCGTCGGGGTTGGTGGTTGAGACGAGGCCTGGGTGCGGGGGGGAGGGGTAGGGGAGGAAGTAGCCTGTGAAGGGGTGCCCGAAGGGGACGGTGTATTCTGTGCCGGTGTCGACGTAGAGCTAGGGCCGTTAGAACTGTCTCTGTGTCTCTGTCTCTTTACCTGGATCTCTAGACGTAGGGGGAGGGGTAATTTGTGAGTGGGAAGAATAAGGAAACGGAATGCGATAAGACACGGGGGGCTCACCTTGCCACTAGCGAGTACGACCCGCCGACCCTCAAGAAGACCGCTATACTTGGACCCCCTCGCGCACCGCACAACGAGGTTATTCTTCCGCGTGCGGTGCTCCTCCCTCCGAGACTTGCTCTGCGCCGCGCGGATGCCCTCGGCTGCGCCGAAGGTTGCGGCGAAGCCGGCGATGAAGGTGAGGACCATTGCCTTGGTCTCTGGTTTTCTTAAATGGAAGAAGGGGTCGTGGGTGTTGGGTGGATGTGGGAAGGTCTATAGGGAGCACCGGAATTTGGAGTCAAGGGGAATCGATGTTGAGAAGAGGTAATGGTGGTACGGCTCGGAGAAGCGGCAATGTTCGTCGTCTATGTGACTCGGATCCGAGAAAGCTGGAAAGGAGTGAGAGGAACGTAGGAGGTGTGATGGACGTTCAAACGTATAGTCACGGGCCGCTCGGACACGGTCTACAGCGCGGAACGTGGTGAAGCGCGTGTAAGAGCAGCGGGACCGGCCTACCCCCTCCCACGTCCCCCGCGGCCTCGTGCGCGGTTCGATTCATCTTGGACGGGAGGGGGACCCTTCAACGAGCTTCTAAGCCCACAATGCTCGACCCCTGTCGCTATACATGGACCTACTCTCGGACAGTGAGACAGGCGTCGAGGGCACGGAATACCTTCCGAGGCAGTCGCTCCCCGATCCTTGCCCACGAGCCCCTTGGTTCGAGATAACTTGTTTTCTTTGGAATGCCCTCACCCCGACCCGGTGTCTAGACACAGCAGGAGGTCTGCTTGCCGGGGTAAGACAAGGAGTGGGGTGGGGGGCGTTTGATATCCGGGACCATGCGTCGAGATCTGCGCGAGTGGCGCGACGGGAGCGATCATCGACTGATGGGCGCCCTCAGCATAGCAGGCAAAGACTCATCTTACGATGTTTATCAAAGTCCCGGGTGAGGCTTTATCCTGGGGCCCAGCAGTTTCCCAACTCATACAGGAGCGTCGCTGGAGCGTTCTCCCGCTGCTTCGAAATGGCGGCCGGGGAAGCGGACCGGAAGGAGGGCGAGAAGCGCGCGGACTGCGGTCACTCGGCGTTGCATTCGAGAGGACGTCCCGCTTTTAGTCAAGGTAGCCGCGCTCCTTAACGTCGCCCCAATTAATTGTTAAGTTAGACACGGACCGGGTAGGGACTAACACCGGTCCACCCCGTCCTTGCTAGTCCGGGATGAACCTCGTAAGCGTTCACAGTGATGCCTTCTCCGCAGCCCAGACAAATTCCCCGATAAAACGGAAGGGTCCGAATAACCATGTTTGAGGAACCCGAAAATGATTCGATTCTTCCGGGCCCGGACCCCGGCTGAAGCAACGCTGCCGCGCCCCGGACACACGGGCCCCGCCCCGCCCGTTTCACCTCACTGCCCGTCCCGGAAGAGTATGCAGTTCAACCGTACGTACCCGTGATGTAGGTGCGTAAAAGATAAGCTCGGGCACTAAACCCCGGAACGTCCCGGACGTAACCTCGTCTTTCTAGACCTCCCATGGAACGAATCTTGGCTGTATTACCCCCGTCCCCGCCGGGCGTCACGATACGGCGGTGGGCTGGTGGATCCCGGCAAACGTACGATATCGGCGTCTAGGGGCGGCCTTGAAACGACGCCGGGGTGGCTACGGATTACAGCACAATTATCGTCGAGGGAAGGGGGGGGCGTTGTTACCTAACATCACCTCGCCCCGACAGCGTTGCAGCATTCGCATGGCCCCCTGTAGGCCGAGAGATGTGCACCAGAGCCCCAGCCTCTGCAGTCCTTCGTCTTGCCCTCGGTCTTGCGGCTAGGCGGTTTAGACACGGGGCGCCAGTCGGTCATGTCAAGTTTCAAAGACCCTTGCCGAGTGGATCGTGGGCCCAGAACTCAGCCGAGCTGGCAGATGTCAGCTCCCTTGCGTTCCGGAGACGGGAGGCTACTGCTAACGGGTAGATGATGGTGAGAGCCTGGGGAGGTGAAACAGATACTGGCGGGCCACTGCGGAGATATCAAGCTTCCAGGGTAGTAGGAAGACGAGGCGGGGATACAAGACGAAGGCATAAAAGACGTGTTACACTCTTTCCTTGATCCCCATCAGAGCCTCCATCCCAGACCAGACTCCGAAGCATATAAACCTCCCAGTCCCCGCCCCTTCTTTGCCCTCCTCCTTTCATCACCGCCCTTAACCCGCAGACCAACGAGCTGGCAACCATCGCCTCCCAAAGCCCACCCCCCACCAAGCGCTTCTCAACCGGCCGCTCCCCAACCCGGATCCCCTCGGGCCCTCCCTCCCCCGCCCCGCGCCCCCGCCGCGCCTCAACCTTCCGACTCCCCATAAGAATCTCAACCGACACCTCCTTCTCGCGCCCCCGCTCCCGCACCCTCTCGCTCACCTCCTTCTCGCCAGACGAGGGCCCCGCAAAGACAACGGCAGAAACAGCAGGGCAAGCCCCACCGCCGCACGCCCCGGTCCCAGAGTCCCCCGCCACGCAGGGGCCCGCTGCAGAGACGTCCGCCCCGGGGAAGCAGAGCGCGGCGCCGAGGCCTGCGCCGCTTTTTTCTGCCGTGCAGGAGAGGCAGGAGGGATCGAGGAGGCCCGTTACGCCTGAGAGGGGTAGATTACCGGCTAGTCGTCCGGTCTCGCCAGAGGTCCCAAGGGCGCCGCAGAGGCCTCGTGAGGAGCCGGCTAGTGCTGGTAAAAGGGAGCTGCAGGAACCGCGCCCCGTCGATAGTGAGATGTCCACGCCGTAAGCCAGTCCTTGCGCCCCGGAAATCAAAGCCACTTGTTTTGCGCTTTCCTTTAAGATGTTACTCTCTTGAATGCAGTCACTAACATTTCTGGATACAGCGCCAAGAACACAAACACAAATACCACGCCCGGTACCATGGACACCGCCCAGACCTATACCCAAGGCCACCAGGCCAACCAGGTCAACCAGGCCAACGGCGGATCCCTCGCCAACGTCCCGCTGCCTAACCTCTCAGGCCAGGCCAACGGCGTCGTCGGTGAGTCCGCCCCAGAACCAGACACCGCCCGTCCATCCCCCCCGCGGGGCGGCACCCTCTTCGGGCAGGAGATGAAGCCGAAGCAGAGAGGGAGAGACGTAGCTAACGCGGTGACCCAGGTAACCTCCTCAAGGGACCCGTTGACGCCAACGGCAAGCTAAAGGACGCGGCGCTGATGGTTGGTATTAAGCTTGATTTGGAGGCCGAGGTGCATCTCACGGCGAGGATCAGGGGTGATATTCTCGTGGGGTTGTATTGAGGGGTACTGGAAAAACGGGGGAGGGGTACGAATGTTGGATCCTCTTGATGAGGCCGTGGGTTTGGAGCTGGTTTCCAGCCGCGGGGGCGGCGCTCATCCGGGGGTAAAAAGCGAGTCGATAGTAGATAGCTTTTAAATACGAAGATGTATTAAGCGGAAATGCTCGAAACAGCGCAGGAGTGAAGATGAAAGGTAGCTTGGAGGGTTAGTCGAAGACGCCTGAGGAGCCCACTCGGGTAGCTGTAGCCCTCCTTTAGCATGGATCAGAATATGACGAAGAAAGTAGCAAGATGAAGCAAACCAAGTCGACTTTGACTCGGAACGAGCTTGTCATCCATGAATTAAGACCAGATATTCCTGATGAAGGGGCAGAGCGCCTCACGCTCCAGCAGATTTCAGCTGGAAGCGGGCGTCACCGACTTCATCCCGAGAGAACGTCAACTTCAACCCGATACTGATATAGGGAACACAGGAGTAAGCAGTTCTCCGACGATCGGCAAGGGCGGCGAGAGGAGCTCTTATCGTCGGAGAGCCAGGAGTGAATGGCGAATGAAGTGGAGAGAAAGGTGGGGAGCAAATCGGACCCTTACTCGACGACATGTGCGGGGCATACTGACTCAGCAGACAAAAGTGGGGGAGGGGCAGCTCCATTGTCAGCTCAAGCTCCTGACACTGGACCTCGACGTCGAGCTCCAAGCCAAGCTCGAGACAACGAGGGGCGACTACCTGACTGGGCAATACATTTCTTCTTGAACTATAATTTACACTTCCATCCAGCGTTCATAAAACCCCCACCATGACCCCCGACGACGTCGAAGCCCTCTTCCAGGAGCAGCCCGCCTCCGAGGGGGAGGCCGCCGTGGTGGAGCGGACGCAGCGCCTCCAGGGCGCCCTCGAGATCCTGATGGGCTTGTCCCGCACGCAACAGTCCGAGCTAGCCGCATGCATCGAGAAGCTCGCCAACGGGAGCCGGGACGGTGAGTCGGGCCGACGCCGCTGCCTTCTCGCTGACGACGGGCTAACATGCAGCTAGTTTCCTGGAGGGTACCGCTGGGCGAGTCGGGGATCGTTGACTTCATCACCATGAGCGTCATCGCCGAGGACTGGGCGGGCAAGGATATCAGGATACACTGCCTCCGCCTGATCGGAAACTCTTGCGCTGACACGGGTTCGTGGCTTCGATATGCCTTGGGCGGAACTGAGCGCTGATGACTCCTTAGATGAGAATCGCGCGCGGGTCGTGCAGGCTGGGACTATAATGACCCTTATGAGCTTCCTCTCGGACTCTGACCTGCTCCCGTATGCTCTCGCCGTGATTTACAACAACATGGTCGACTACGGTAAGGGGCAGTACACTCTTTTTCGGTTCGCTGGGATGTTGACCGCGTGTAGCACCCGCGCAGTTCCAGGCCTCGAAGCAAAAGCTCAGCACCCGCCTCGTGGGCATCCTCTCGAGCCCCGACGCCGAGGCCTCCCGCCGCCAGATAAACATAATTTGCAAGATCTTATCCCTCCTCATCTCTCAAGGTCAGCACCCAGCCCCCCTCCCCCCTTCCTATACTCCTACCACGAGTGATACTGAACAACCCCCCCAGAATCCGAGCCGGCAAACGCAAACCAAAACACCCCCCTCACCCTCCTCAACCTCTCCCAGGACCCCTCAATCTCCGAGGACCTCGACGACCTCTTCTCCCTCGTCTCCGTCTCGCAGGAGTACCTCTCCCACGAACCCGTCCAGACCCCCTTCATAACCGCCCAAGGAACCCCCACCTTCCTCTCCGTCTTCGAGAAGCTGCACGGAACATCCTACGACCCGGAGTCCCTCGAGGACGAGGACCTCGCGTCGCAGATCACGGTCCTCCGCAAGGTCCTCGTCAACGCGCTGGCCGATATCACGGACAACCCCGCCTTCGCGGAGACGCATCCCATCGGCAGCCCCGTCTTCGACCGGCTGCGCGGGTGGCTGGACTCTGAGAACGGGGTCTTAAGGGCCGCGGCGTGTCTTTCTCTGGGGAACCTCTCCCGCTCGGACGAGGCGAGCCTGGAGTTCGTGAGCGAGCGGAGCCTGCACGTTCCGCTCGTCAAGGCGCTGGAGAATACGGAGGACTCGCTGCTCCTGCACTCTGCGCTCTCGTTCCTGCGGAACCTGGCCATCCCGACGAAGAACAGGGGTGTTCTGGGTCCGATGCTTTTGAAGAAGGGTGTGCTGCCGAGGATCTGGGGGCTGGAGACGCTGCCGCAGGTGCAGCTTGCCGCTGCGTCCCTGACGCGTCTGCTTGTCGTCGGGAATACCGAGAACGTCGAGCTGCTACTCGCCCCCTCGGAGTCCTCGAGGACATATCTCCATGGCGTCATGGACCTGTTCGAAAAGACGGATGACCCCGCAAAGATGGAGACCGCGCGCGCGATACTCGCCACGCTGCGCACCCTCGCGACGTTGGACCCGGGCCCAGACTCGATAGACGCGGAGAGAGTCTACCGCGACCACGAGGGGCTAGAAAAGCCCATCTCCCACCTCCTGACGCAGCAGCAGTTCCCACCGCTCCGCTCCGAGACGTTCTTCGTCCTTGGGCTGCTGACGTCCCGCTCGCCGGCGTCTGTGCCCATGATCATGCACTTGCTCGGGCAAAAGGAGATTGTCGAGGTCTTTAGGGGCGCGATACAGGGGTCGCTTCCGGAGGCGAAGCAGGAGAATATGCTCGAGGTGGAGCCGAGGGACCCGAGGGCGGAGGGGGCGCTGAGGGCTGATCGGGAGAATTGTCTGGTTGTGATTTCGGGGGTGAAGGGGGAGGGCGGGGATGGGAGGGTGAAGGGGGAGTTGGAGGGAGAGTTGGAGGGGTTGATGTTGGAGGGGAGTGATGCGCTTGGGAAGGAGGAGTGAGTAGGTTGGATAGAAATATCCTCGCAGTCAGTCGATTGGATACTCAAGGGAATGGGGTTTCCGCACCGGTGTCACGCAAAACCCGATTCACGCGATACGCTACCCACTACCACATAGTTTAATGCATATATTCGTGGCCGCGTCGTACGCCGTCGTGGAGCTATCATCACAAGACATGGGCGCGCCCCTTTCCCACTCCGGCCGTGAACAGCACCCCGTAATCTCCGCAAAAGAGCCCTTTTATTGTCTTCGTAGTCCTCAATAACAGGGGATTCCTGAGCCGAGCAGGTAGCGTAAAACACACATACACGCCGATAGAGACCATCTTTTTTGTCCATTTGCCCATGCCAACCACACACACGAGGGATGAAACCGCGCCTTTGAAAAAATAAACCGTGAAAAAAATCCGAGTTCCATTCCGAATTTCCATTTCCACTACATCCCCCCTCCCCCGCATCCCCAGAAACAAGCCTCCCCCTTCTCCAGTCCTCACGCTTATTTCTTGGCAGCGGTCTCGGCCTCGGCCTTGTCCCTGACCCTCTTCTCCCTGGCGCCCTGGTGGCGCTGGTTGCTCCAGGCCATCCTGTACGCCCTGTGGGCACCGCCCTCGATGGGCTTGGGCATGTCCGACTTGGCAACCTCGGTGAAGCCCTGGGCGACGGGGACGGGGAAGGTGGCGGCGACGTCGCGGACGGTGTCGGCACCGGCGAGGTCAGAGGCCTTGACCTCGCCCTTCTTGGGGGCGTTGGAGCGGCGGGGGAGAACCACGAGGCGGCTCTGGTACTCCTTCAGGCGGGCGACGTTGCGCGCGATGGACTCCTCGCTGAGGTTCTGGCGGCGGTGGTCGACGGCGATGCCGATCGTGGGGGCGAGGGGGCGGGGGATGCCGGCGGCCTTTTGTGCGTTAGTTTTTGTGTGCGTCCTGGGCTCTGGTTGGCCTGGCCAGTGAAGTCTGGCCAAGGGGACTTCGCCGGGGGATCCTTACCTTCAGCTCGGCGAGCGTGAAGCCACGGCCGGCCCTCTCGCGGCGGTTATGCTTGATGGTAGGGCATCGCACGATGGGGCGGAGCTTGTCGACGGGGCGAGGGGCGAGGGCGGCGGCCTTGGACCGGCGGGCTTCCCTGCGCCTGGACTTGGAGCCGGGCTACACACGGAAGTCAGAAAAAAAAATGGTTCCCTCCAAGATCCCGCTCGTCCTCATGACGAAGACTCTGGCGGGTGGGTTTGCGCGTCGGAAATTCGTACCTGGTCGAAGTGAGTGCGCACCCGACGCTGCCAGTCCTTTCGGAGATCTATTATCGAGTCAGTCGGTCGCCCATTCGGTGCGTGGAGGGGTGGGAGATCTTACGGTTGCTGATGAGCTTCTGGTTGTGCTTGATCGCCTACACAACAGAAAGAAATCAACCATTAGTTCCAAGATACCACTGCGACTCGGGGGATTCCATGGCGTCGTCGTACCATTGTGCCGGTCCGCGATCAGTCACTCGGAAAGGGTGCTGGTGATGATGGTGTCGTGGGCGGAGAGGTCGAGAATTATCGGAGGAGTGAGATTTGAGGTTGGTCCCCCATGCAAAATCTTTGGTGGGCACAAAACCCTATGGGTACGTACCGAATTTTCGAGCGGCCCCCGCCCAGCCAGCGCCTGGGCGCAGCGAAATCCGCCCAAAGTGGGGTTTCAAATCCCTTGACCGCCCTGGCTGGACACGTGATGCTTTGTCAAGCCATCGGGTGATGGGGTACGTACCCCGGCTGCTTCACCCGATGTATTGCCGGCGACCTCCAATCCGAGCTTGGCAATCGGGATATCTCGCTGCCAATGACCCGCAGCTAAAATCTCATGACTCTCGTCGCGGCAGCGGACCAACCCACCGAAGGACACCACGACACCCCCCCACACACCCCGAAGCTGACCCTTCGACACGCCTCCACACATGCCGACCTTCCGCCTCCTTTCGACGCCCGCGCGCGGGGCGATCCGGGGCATGTCGTCGCGGGCGACGCCCCGGAGCGCGACGGACGCCACGCGCTTCACGTCGACGACGCCGCAGCCCAAGTCCAAGGCCTCGGGGGCCGCGGGGAAGGGCGCGCCCGGGGGAGAGACGCTGGAGCAGAGGGTGCAGAGGCTGAGGGCGGCGCACCAGGCCGCGAGGGCGGCGCCGATGTCCATGGCGGACAAGGTTGCGGATAAGGGGAGGAAGGTGTTTGATGTTATGCACAAGGTTACGCTTGTGGGGTTGATCGGATTCACCGGTATGTCTCCTGCTCGGTCCCCCTAGCTGCCAGTCAACCCCCCTTCGCTTCTCAGTCTATCTCTTCCTGGTGTTGTGCTTGTCGTACGATTATGGGGGAGCTCCGCTGACGGTCCATGTAGTGGTCGCCGGAGTCTTCAGCGTCTACGCCGTAATAGACATGGTCAAGTTCAACCGCACGCGCCGCGAGGAATTCGTCCGCGCCCAGAAGAAGATCGCCTCCGACGCCTTCCAGTCCGCCCGCCTCGCCTTCGTCAACGGCACCGCCACCGAGGAGCAGACGCGCCTCGTGGAGGAGGCGATCCAGGACGCCGAGCGCGCGGGGACCAAGCTCCCGCCGCTTCTTTCCGAGCCCGCGAGCGCCCCGTCGGCGGAGGCGGGGAGTGCCACGCTGTGGGATAAGGTGGATGCCCAGGTGAAGGCGGAGGGCGGCGCTGGCGCTGGGGAGAAGCAGGGGGTTCTGGAGAGGGAGAGGGAGAACCAGAGGAGAGGGGGCCCGTTGGATAAGCTGGGTCTCGAGGAGGAGGGGAAGAAGGAGGGGTCTAAGAGGTGGTGGTGGCCGTGGTAATTTTCCAACTTGGACGGAAGACTCGGAGGGAGGATGAGGGGAAACCGCGGGGGACAATGGTCTTCCATGATACTCTATCACCATACTCGTGGGGCGGCCGGGGACCGAGTATGAGCTGTACCATATCTTTTTTTCCGCATTGTTGTATGTAGACTGGCTATCATTAGACGGCGTCCGGGATGTACATACCCTTGAAACCACCCGACTTTGCAAGGATCACGCCATTGGGCCAGTCCGAGTTCCGAGTCCTCACGACATGACTTTCAACACAGCGCTTCATATATCTCATCATGTCTCCACGAACACAACAATCACGTTTGTCACGACAGTGCCTCTTATACAAACATGTATCTCAAGATGTCTTTTATTTGCCGGATTATAAATGTATAAATGGGCAAACCAAACGCCAGAAACTCTTGCCCTTTTATAAAGAACCCCCCTCCCTTCGTTTTATAATCCGAAATATCCCCGCGCTTCCAGCCTTCTCACACCAAGACACCCAAGACCAAATTCCTCCAGAACCCACGATACACCTCTTTTTAAACGGCGTAAAATGGGGTCCCCGCCCCATCCACATTACAAAGTCAAAACAAACGCAATTTTTCTTGAAAAAAAGAAGAAGGGAACCTCCCATCTACGACCCGTTCTTGCCAGCGGCAACCGCCTCGCGCCTCGCGCGCACCGCCTCGGCGAGGTTCTCGAGCGTCGAGACGGTCGTCTCCCAGTCGATGCAGGCGTCGGTGATGCTGACACCCTTCTTGAGGCCCGCGGGCCCCTCGGCGGGGACCTTTTGGTTGCCCTCGTTGACGTTGGACTCGATCATGACGCCGACGATGGCGTCCTGGCCCTCGCGGAGCTGGTCGGCGACGGTGGCGGCCACCTTGGGCTGGTTGCGGTGGTCCTTGTTGGAGTTGCCTGCGGGGGGTTAGCGGTGTACTTGGCGCGAGACGTGACACTGTAGAGGGAGGGGTGTTGAGAGGGGAAAGGGGATGGGGGAAGGAGGGAAGGAGGACGTACCGTGGGAGCAGTCGACCATGATGGCCGACTTGAGCCCCTTCTTGAGCAGCGCCTCCTTGGCGGTCTGCACGCTCTCGCGGTCGTAGTTGGTCCCCTTGTTCCCGCCACGGAGGATCACGAAGCAGTGCTCGTTACCCTTGGTGCGGGTAATAGCCGCGAGACCCTGCTTCGTAACACCCATGAAGTGATGCTTCGACGACGCAGACCCAATAGCGTCAATCGCAACGCCCAGGCTCCCGTCCGTCCCGTTCTTGAAGCCGACGGGGAACGACAGGCCCGACGCGAGCTCCCTGTGCAGCTGGGACTCGGTGGTCCGGGCGCCGATGGCGCCGACGGAGATGAAGTCGGCTAGGTACTGCGGCGAGATGGTGTCGAGCATCTCGCTGGCGATGGGCATGCCGGTGGCGGTCAGGTCCTTGAAGAGCTGCCTCGAGACGCGGAGCCCCTTGTTGATCTTGAAGGTCTGGTCGATGTCCGGGTCGTTGACGAGGCCCTTCCACCCGACCGTCGTGCGCGGCTTCTCGAGGTAGGCGCGCATGACGACGTGCAGGTCGCCCGAGAGGCGCGAGGCGAGGGCCTTTAGGTTCGCGCAGTACTCGATGGCGGTGGCGGGGTCGTGGATCGAGCAGGGGCCGACGATGACGAGGAGCCGGTCAGAGGCGCCGGTGATGATGCTGGCAGCCTCGCGGCGGCCGGCGACGACGCTCTGGAGGGACTCGGGGGTCATGGGGATCTCGGACGCGAGGAGCGCGGGGGGGATGAGAGGGTCCTGGCCGAGGACTTGGAAGGGCGTTAGCATTGCTGGCGGGGGGCGGGCGGTTGCGAGCGTGGCTCGGGGGAGGGCGGCATGGGTTGGGACCCGCGTAGCGCGCGGGCTACGGAGGAGGGGGAGCCATCTCCGGAGTGCTGGCAGCATCTTGGAGGCTCCTGGGTAGGATGGCAGAAGGAGGAAAGGAGGAAGAGGTAGTGAATTGGGGGGCCTCGAATGGCGCGGTGGAATCAGAGCTCGATTACTCACCGCGGGTGTCGTCCGCCTCCAGCGGCAAGAACTCAACGCCGGGCATTGTGGTTGTGGGGGGAGATGTTATATCGAGGGGTATTGCGGGGTCGTAGTTGTGCGAAGTTATTTCAAAACTTCGAAAGGCTGGAGTCTCGGTGTGACGACGTCGTGGTATACTCGTACGAACAGGAAGAAGGTTGGGTATGTAAAGCTGCTCGGGTGGGGAAGGAGAGGTAGGAGGGGAGGGTGAAATATATTAAGAGCTCGCGGTGAGTCAATGGAGGGGTGCCATGTGCTGCCCGGGGAGACGGGCAGCAATGGGCCCAAGGAAAAACCGGGGCGGGACAATTCACAGGGCAAAAAGGGAAAAAAAAGTTTAAAGTCATCGGAGTGTGTTCGGAGGTGTGGCTCTTTGTACCCAACCCGTGTATTCCGGGCGCACCGGTACAAGGCTTCGAAAGCTGCATTGGCGATCGAGCCCTCCTGGTAACAATGGCTGGACTCCTGCATTTCGCACTCGTCCACGTATGTGTGTGACTTGAGCCATGGAAAGGGGCATGTGCTTCCTCTGGGAGCTTCAGGGCCTGGGCCAAGTGCCATCTTGATAGCACCGCAGGACCTCTAGACATTCATCATACATGTACCGTTGGTGTTTTCAGAGCAGGTATTAATGGAAATCCCCAGATGTACAAGTAATTACCAATTGGCGAGCCCAGACTCCGTTCACTTGGACCACACTCGGGCGTTACTGCCGTTCTCGGCGGGGTAACCTTCCCTCGTGGGATAAATTATCGGTCGTGGCGGGGTTACTACTTGTAAATCGTGCCACGGCGGACCGCATCGCACCCTGCATCCAGCGCTCGCAGCGTCCGTCGCGTCTCACCGCCTCCGAAGCAGGACCTGCTGACCCCTTCCGGTGCCACCGGCACCCCAGATCAACACCGCTGGCGTCCGCCCAAGAGAATTCTCCGGACTAACACGATCCAGGCAGGGGTAGGGGCCTCCCCAGGCCGAATTGGCCCGAGGCAACGACCATCACAAGGACGGCCAAGCGGCGAGGAGCGTGGGCGGACGGAAGCTCGTGGGAGCGGGCGCCGGTGGGTGGACTCCGTCCACGCACGCAAGTGCCGAATTTTTCTGCGCCAATCCGCTGCGGCGGAATTGTATCTGGGCGTTCCGATTCGAGGAGGGGAGGTCAGGGGCGGTGGGTCGGGCCAATGGGATGGGCTCGCCGGACCCCGTTTGGGATTCCCGCGATGGTGTCTGGAGGTGCTGCTGTGGGAGTCATCTCACGGCATGGTGATGGGAGCGGTGTCGTATTACCTCGGCGTGTTGAGCAATACTTCTGTAGGGTTGCTTTTCGGGACCTATGCTGCGGGGGCGGTGTCGTGTCTTCGTCCGATCTTCGGGCGTCTTGCTCGTCTCGTGGCATGTACGAGTAACAAGTTCCTCATTTGCCTACGAGGACCTAGCAGTTTGGCGATGGCGGCTGGTGCCGTGGTGTTGAATTTCCAGTTATACGCCCGTACCCCTGAACCTACCAACAGTTCGATCCAATTTGCTTGTGTCGTCTCGGGCCGACGGCTCCTAACCTAAAGGCACGTTAGTTGTACCTGTTGGCCTAAGCCGGAGCGCCTTTCCAGCCACATCTGGGGCGTGACAACATGTCCGACGACAGCTCCGTCAACTTTCAGAGGACCGGCCACCCAGCTAAAGAGCCCACCGCCTTCTAATAATCGGGCCCATTTTCCTTCTCTTTACATGGACCCCCGGGGACTGCCCGTTACATGTGCAGCCCGCCACTGTTGATCTGCGCTGCTACTCGGGTCCGCGCATTTGACGATTCTGTCCATGCTCCATCTGGAGGTGCAAGACTGGAATCGGAATCTTAGATGAATACCGCAAAGTCACCGCCCCATCTGAGTATAGGGCGCCACGTGAGAAACAGTCGACAGAGGCCCTTCGCTACTCGTGGTCCCGGGACATGCAAGACGGGCCTGCCTTGCGGAGTCCTGCTCGTACTGGGAACCGGCTTCGAAATGTCGAGGGCGCGAGTGCCGCCAGAACGAAAGACTAGCACAAACCGCGCAGACCACCGTCGTGTGCCAGGATCTCGATAATAGTCGCTGTATTCCTAGGTGATTGATGCGCGTGTCGCCGCGCGAGGCCCTTGTCAAATAGCAGCGATCGCAGCGTCCATGGCGGAGAGTCTCTGGAACTAGTCTACGGCAGTTCCAGAAGTGCAGAATGGGTTCGCGGACAGAAAGGGGTGATTCTCCGAGAACATTCGTCGTCCAGAGTTTTCTTCCTTCAGGGTCCAACGCAAGGATGAACGCAAGGGCGGTTCGTGGCGGGGGATGGCATCTAAGACCTTGATGGATTAGGCTCTTTGTGGGGCCCGGATGTCGGAAGGGGGACTGGCGGGCGCGTTGGCTCTGGGGCTGGTACGGCAAGGCAAGCGGTGATGATGCTGGCCCCAGTCTTCGTGCTGCTTGTGGGCTGTCGACGGCGTCTCATCACAAGAGCACTATCCGCCAGACCAAGTGCGGCGTTTTTGTTTGCGGTCGCATTGATAGAACAAGGCCGGCTTTTTGCCCAATGTGTGCGTCTGCTTGGTCTGAGGGTGAGACAATCGAGTCTTTGGCCCAGGTGAATTGACCCTGCCACATCGTTCCGTGGATCAGCAGCTTCTCCCGTGTGGCGGGGTGGAAGCCTGGAGTCGGAGGCTTTCAGCGAATCACGCATCTTGGCGACGCCATCCCTGCCTTCCTCTCCAACCTCGAGGGGATCGCTCCTGCCTCATTGCCCGGGCGCGCCTTCGAGTTGCCCGCCACCTTGTGGAAGCTTTCAGACACTGGGCATCCCCTCGATTTTCCTCCCCTCCAATGGCCAGGACGCCCGAAACTCAATTCCCCTCATCCTCGCGTCCTGAACCGCGTCTCCCTACTCCAGCTCCTGGCGCCCTTGGACATTCTCCGCCTTCGGCCCCGCAGCTAGCCCGCCGGCGACGCGCTAGCCGGAACTCAGTGGCCGCATCGCCCGCCCCAACCACGAGGACGAACGCCAGGGACGCATCTTTTATCGTATTCTCCTTAAAACCCCTGGGTCACGGCCTCGCCTTTCCATCCTTGTTTCGACGCACGACAGTCTGCATTGGAAACAGCACGGCTCTTTGACCCAGCCTTCCGAGCCCTTCCTTTGTTCGCCGCTTTTGGCCCCGCTCTTCGGGATTCGTCCGCCGGATCAGCGCTGCGCCCTGCGTCATAAGCCGGCTGACCCTTGCCTCAGACCAACCTCCCCCTCCCCCACACGGCTCCCTTTCCTCCCCGCATTCAGCATTCCATAGTCTCGAGCCATCATAAATATTCTTCATCCCTCTTCCAGTTTTCTTCAGTTTGGCAAGAATTCTAAGGCACCATGCATAATCCCATCGTTTGCGAGCTCAACCCCCCTCGGAGGCGGACCCGCGAGGAGATGGAGGACCCGGCGTACGGGCCCTCCAGTTTCGGCGAGCACAGAAATGTATGTCTGGCCCTCTGCCCCTGCTTGGGATACTTCATTAACATGTGTCTGTCTACAGAAGCGAGTCATGTCCGGCATTTCAGCGCCCACGAAACAGTTCCCGTCCTTCCCGCCCGTGTCCACCGCCCTCCCCGAGACCATGAATCCGCCGCACGCAGCCGGCCACGGCCAGATCCATCAACCGGAGTCATCCATGCACCCGGGTCACCAGCAGGACGACGCCAGCGAAGACACGAGCATGGACATGGACATGCCGCAAGCGCCCGGCCCTCCCAACGAATCTCTTCCCTCCGCCGCCGGCCGCATCCCCACGCCGATCCAGCCGAGCTTCATGACGCAGGTCCGGGGAAATCCCTGGGCCGGTGCTCCCGCGATGGAGCGAGACCACCCGAACGGCATCAACAACATGGGCCACCAGCCCACGCCCTTCCCCCCGCCCGCCGACCACACGATACCCCGCACCGTGGGCGCGGATGACTGGAACGCCGTTAGGAATTGGCGGCTACCCTCGCCCATTAGCGAAGGGGAGGACGCCCCCGCGCCGTCACCCGACATGGTCCTCGACGGCTCCACGACGCACCTCGCGGACCGCCTCGCCTCGCAGGTCTCCATCACGACGCCGGGCGAGCAGCGCAGCGACCCCATGAACCAGGGCCCAGCGGACGCCGGGCAGGAGGCGGGGCAGCTCCCGGGGCCCCCGACTACGCCCTCGCCGGCGCGCAAGGGGCACACGCGGTCGCGGCACACGATAGACTCGTGGACGTGGCAGCCGGGGATGAAGAAGTCGTTTAGCATGGGGTACAGGACCGACTGTGAGAAGTGCAGGTTGAAGGTGCCGGGGCACTTTAACCACATCATCATCTCGTAGGAGGGGGGGATGTATCTCGTGGCGGACGGGCAGGGGATGCGGGGGCTTGGGGACGGCCGAGGGAGTCGGGGCGTGCGGACTGCGGGTAGCGATCCATTGGCAACAGGGAGCGCTGCTTAGATGAGTTGGGGGTTGTCCGCTCGGGTCAGCCGTAGGGTCCCGAAGGACAGGCGTGAAGGGGCTGCTCGAGCGAGATGATAGCGGCGAAACTTGCATTTCTGAAGATCAAGGACAACTGATTCTTTTATCGGCGTTTGGGTCGGGGGACTGGGAACATTGGGATCGGGGTACTATTGGGATTATTTACGGGTCATTGATACCCTGCCTAGACGGAATTATACTCTAGCGGCACACTCCTTTGTTTTTTTTGTTTTTTTTCTTGTCAATTTTGTCGGGTCAGGCTTAGCCTTTTTGGTTTGGGATTGGGGTTGGGGGTTTGATGGTTTGTGTATTGATAGGAGTACGGTGATTTTATAAGATGAGATTCAGAATGGTCAGCTGGTTTGTCACTTGTTGTGATGTGTTATTGCTGAATACCCTCCCTGGGAGGTCCTCCTGGTAAAAGGATGGGATACCGGAGAGGCTCCCGCGGACGTTGTACTGAGAGGCGATATAAAGCATACAGTCGTTCTGAGCAGGGTCAAGGCAATGTGTCGACCCTTCTTCATTCAACCCTTCCCGACTGGACTCTTCCCATTTTGGCGCCTTGTCGAACAAGGCGCATGTCGAGAACTCGGGTTCCAAGCCACGGTTTCCTTGCCGACGCCCATGTCGAGAACTTGCGGTTCGAGCCATGGTTTCCTGTAACGCACCAGGATGGGATGCTCTGCTCATGCGCATGCCAACTCCCGGGTCGAACCGTTTGTTTCCTGGGGTGTCATAGCAGAGCGCCCTGCCGTAAGGGCGCGATTCGAAAGCCCCCGGTCCTTTTCCGGGACCTACGGTTCAAGCTAAAGTTTCCTATGACACATGATGCGGAATGACATGTGGGTTATCTCGTGTCTAGGGCTTAGTTCAAGCTGCTGGCTCTTGAGATATACTGGCAGAGTGCCCCCGGCTATAAGAGCACGAGTCGAAAGCCCCCAGGACTATCCAAAGCTCACAGTTGAAGCCAGGATTTCCTAACACACATGACGCGAAATGTCTGGTCAATTATCCCGTGTAGGGCTCGCAGTTCAACGTGTTGTTTCTTCAGCACTGTAGCAGTGCCCTGCTGTACGAGCACGACTCGAGAGCATCCAGGGCCTTAAACTCCGCAACGCCAACCAGTGAAGATCCGACAGAGCAATCGTACACGCTCACAGCATAGCTTCTTCGCAGTTCAAGCTGTTATCTCTTGGGTTACACTAACAGATTGCCCTGCTGTAAGAGCACGATTCCAAAGGCCTCCGGGGCCTTAAAACTCCGCAACGCCAACCAGTAAGATCCGACAGAACAATCGTACACGCTACCAAGACCAAATCAGCCCTGCCCGATGGGACTATACCCCCCATTCCCGCCCCTCGAAAACATCCCAAACCACCCCCTCCCTCCACCCCCCAACCCCGCGTCCCCCCTCGCCCTAGCCCTCGCCTCCCTCGCGTCCCGCACCTTCCGGAACGCGGCCCACCCCAGCAGCCCCAGCGTCCCGAGTATGAAGCCCCACACGATGAGCCGGTCCTTGCTGCTGTCGCGCTGGAAGCACATGGTGGTCACGTCGTCGTCCTCCGCGCCGTGGCAGATGGGGAGGTTGTGGTCGCGGCAAAAGGTCTTGGTGCATGCGGAGCAGGCGGAGGGAACGCGCTTTTCCTTGGGGGCGCGCTTGGTTCCCCGCTTCGTTGGGGAGATGGCAGTCGGGCGCTGGGGTTTGGCGTTGGGGATGTCGGGGGCGGTATCGTGGAGGTTGGAGGGGACGTCGTAGGCGTCGGGGGGAGTATCGGAGAAGGAGAGGAAGTCCGGGTTGCGCCGGAAGAGATTCGCCTCTGGGTTTTTGGAGAGGGGGATTATGGTGCTGTTCTTGAAGCAGGTGCATTTGCAAAAGGTCTGGGGAGCTGTTTGCGCGGGTCTGTTAGCTGGGCGCGAGATCGCGGGTCTAGGGTGACAGCTTACGGGACGCTGCTACGAGCGTGAGGAGGGCCCCCAGGAGGAGGATAACGGATTTTATTCGAGCCATGATCGGGTTCTGTCGCGACACGGGGCGTCGTCGCAGGTTGGGGAGCTTGGCCTGGCGAAGTTGCGACAGCCTGCTGGGATGACGGTTGGTCTAAAAGTACATGTGGCGCCGAACCTCGGCACCGCCACATGTGGCGCAGCCTCAACGCGACCAGAAAAAAAAGTCCACCCACGCTTCTCCCGAACGACACAGCACACCCATCACCAAAACCACCGGGAGTGCCACCACCACACACTCACCAACAATGCGTCGCCTCCCGAGATTACAGCCCCTGCGGGCCATCCCGCAGCAAGCCGCGATACCGGCCCCCTTCCGCGCCCTCTCGACCACCCGCGCGGCCCCCTTCCGCAACACCGCCGCGCGCCGCTCCGACGACAAGCAGCGCCAGGAGGTCCTCGAGGCGCTGGAGCGCGACCGGCAGTCCGCCCTGAACCTGCAGTCCGAGGCCGAGATAATCGAGGAGGGCGAGGAGGCGGAGATTGGCGGCGGGATCGTCATCCCGCCCGAGTTCTCGTACGCGCCGGCGCCGGGCGCGGCGGGGGACTACGTGCCCGCCAAGAGCGCCGAGGGACTTGAGGAGGTCGGGGGGCTGGAGGGGTGGTGGGATGTCGAGGGGCATCTCACGGATGCGGACCGGCTGAGGGTTTTCTCGGAGAGGGGGGAGAAGGTTACGGATCCCGGGGTGCTGGAGGTGCTGATTCGGCAGGCGGTTGTCGAGGGGCTTGTCGTGCAGGGCAAGGTTGGGGGCGAGATGCTGACGGCGAGGTGGGGGGCGACGGGGAAGGACGGGATGAGCAGGACGGCGGGGGTGGAGGTTGTTGTTTCGGAGGCGGGGGATGTCACGCTTACGGGTGATCTGTCGGGTGTGCTGTCCGGGCTGAAGGAGAGCGCCGAGGCCCAGCCCGCCCAGGAGGCCGTTTCGGAGCAGGAGACCGCCGAGCAGGAGGCCGCTGCCGAGCAGGCCGAGGAGCTCCTGACGGCCGAGGAGGCCAAGGAGATGATCAAGTCGTGGGACCGCGCGTGGCGCAAGGTGCCCCTAACCGACCCGTCCCTCAAGTTTGCCGTACGTACTTTACCTTCTCCTTCTCCCCTCCCAAGTCCACTGGCAAACGCTAACATACCCGCCCACAGATCCACAAGCGCGTCTACCAGCTCACAGGCCAGCGCCTCCCCGACTCTAAGCTCGCCCCCCTCCGCACGGCCCAGCACCTCCTCACCATCCTCGCCCGCCCCGACAAGCCCCGCAAGGTCCTCGAGGAGATCCGGTCCCCGCGCGGCCGCGGCGCCGACCTGCTCGACCTGCCTAACGTAAAGGTGTACGGGCGCCGCGTGACGCCCATCGACAAGGAGGTGTGGGTCGGGCGGTGGAAGGTGATCGAGGGGGAGCTGGTGAAGAGGGGGCTACCTGTCACGGGGACGGGAGGGATTGGGAAGGCGAGGGAGAAGGATTGGCTTATGGGGAAGCCTTAGGGGGTTGTATGATATGCTGGTTGGGGAGGGGGAGGTATTGGGGTCGGCCTGGAACGGATTGTGTGTATAGTTTGTTTCGGCTTGTGTATAATTCATGTTGCAATAGAATAGAGAGCACTTTCTCCTTTAGTCCCGGATGGGATATGTGGTCGACGCAGAAGCTGTCCACTCGGCTTCGCGGCCTTCTCTCTTAGTATCAGGACACACGAGCAACGCAACGGGCCCGCTACCTTGAACCGCCACCACACACATGCCATCCATGCCATCCATGCCCGGCACAGCACCTCCCGCTCGCTTCCTCTCAATCACCCGTCTCCACCGGCCCTCGTCAAAGGCCCCGAGTCCAAACGCTGTTGATCTACCACGGCTCAGCAACAGTCCGCATTCTCTCGACTACCTCTTCTTTCTCTGCGTCTTTCTCCCTCCTCATCCCCCAACCCCCCCTGGCCCCGCTCCTGTCCGCCGTCCTTCCACCTCCGCCATTCACGAAGACGAAGACCCCGACTCCGCAGGCGAACTCCTACTAAACCGCAGATTCCCCCCGTCGTTCCTGATCCGCTCCGCAAGCGGTATCGTCGCCCACGCCGACTCCCCGTCCTCGCCCACCAGTTGCACCCGCAGGAGCGGGCCCTCGACTGCGTCGTCGGTGCTGAGCTCGAGGGTGTCTGCTATCTCAGAGAGGCGCTGGCCGCCTCCCCATTCCAGCTTTCCTGGTCGGGGCTTCAGCTTCCGCTTTTGGGGAAAGTTTACATTCGGGTCGGGCTTGGACAAGGGGCAGGGTCGACTCTCAAGTTGGGCTGGGTTCAAGGGGCTGGAACTGGGGTGTGGGCTCAGGGTGTGAGGTGAGGGGGACTTACCGTCGCGACCGGTGACGTAGTCGTTGAGGTCGATGGCCGAGCACGTCATGGCGCCCTCCGCGTCGGGTATCTCGGCGACGAGGTAGTAGTTGTTTAGGATTATCCGCCCGGCGTGTCTGTGGAACATTGTCTCGCGGCATCCGCGGTTGCGGTGCTAGAGCAGTCCGTTATTTATTTCCTGGTTGGTCTTGTCTTTTCTCAGAGCTCTCATAAGGCTCCCTTTCTTTTCTTTGGCGGGGGCTAGCCATCCGGTAGGCGTATGGTCCTGACACATCGCCATTCCGTCTCTAAGACAAGGGACGGGTGGAAGTGGGGATGGGAGGGAGATATATACGTCCCTTCCGTGATCCTCGCGTGCTCAGATGATGGAGGGGGAGCTGAAACCTTGGAGGCGATTGACTTCGGGTCCTAGGGTGTTGATCAGGAGAATCCATGAAGGGATCACGTTGGACCCCCGCGTTTTCCCGTTTATTTCCGCGCTCTACGGCTCGGAGGCTCGTGATAGCATGTTATCCTCGAGGACCGTGACCCGGAAACGCGGCAGACGGGTTACTTTTGGTCTACCCTGCTATAGCCCCTGCGATACTCATATCTTTCCTACGTCTAGGAGCACTTATTCGCCGACTCAAGTCGGGTGTTGCCACGGTTTCTGCGTTTACTATTCTCCGAGACGCAGCTCGTCCCCGACTCACGGCTATACTCACAGGATGAATTTCAAGCGACACCTCGGCCAGGGTCCAACTAACCATCCCAAGCAATAATGCATACCCACTTGGCCGCCGCCCTCCTCTGTCCTCCTCCTCCCCCTACCCGAACCCCCTACGAATCCCACGGCTACTCAACCTACAAAACGTCAGCAATCTACCCCCTGAAGCCACAGGCTTCACCATTCTTGTTGCCGATGCAATCATTGAGGTCTATCTCCCTGTCCTCCATCCTCCCCTCC